>VWZS01000305.1:0-295620 GCA_013397075.1 Rhabdornis inornatus | reverse complement strand
CAGGGTCCCGCAGGGTCCCGGCCCCGCCTCGCCCGGCGGAGCGGCCCCGCACGCACACACGCCTCCGGGAGGAGCGAGACCCGATTTTTGTTTTTTTCCGGGGAGCGTTTCTGGCCGCGGTTGCATGAATGCCCAATGTTGTAGACCGGTGGCAATGGATCTAGGAGTTTATCAACTAAGACACTTCTCGATTTCGTTCTTATCGTCCTTGCTGGGCACCGACAACTCGTCTCTGAGGCTCGACAGTAGGTAAATAAGTGTTGTGTCCGAGCGGCTCTGCTGGCGCGGCGGTAGCGGGGCAGGTGAGCGCCGGGCTGGCTCCTTTGTCCGGGGAGCCGCAGCGGCGGCACCGGCGCCCGCCTCTCCCCCCCGGAGGTGCTGCCCTCCCCGGCGCCCAGCGCTTCTGCCGCAGCCTGCAATTGAGCTCCATTTTTGTGGTCCGTCGGGGGGCAAAATGTCGGGATATTTGGTCGGGCTGCGGGCGGGGGGCTCGGGCGGCTTTACAGGTTGCTTTGCTGCATTAGAGCATCCTGGTGAGGCGGCGGTAGGGCAGCGTGAGGATGACTTTCTCAGCCAACTGGCTACCAATGCTCGCGTCTCTTGTCTCTTAAATAATTCAGCCGCTGCTAATGTTGTATGGTTTTTTCTCTTTCTTTCTATCTTGCAGCTCCTCTGGTGCAAGCGTAGTAGCTATCGACAACAAAATCGAGCAAGCGATGGTACGTACCGATGTAGCATAAAACCTTGTTCGTGTTTGAAGCAGTAAACAATATGGGGATGCGGCGGCGGTGTTTAACCCGTGCGGGGACGCGTTTCGGTAGCAGAGCCGGGGACGGAAGGGGAGGCACGGGGTGGGTTTCGGGACCTTTTTCTGTTCGTTATTTTTATTTTAAATTGATCAAAGGCTTCCCGCGGGGAGGAATGCGCACGTTTGTGTATTGATGCCGGGGAGGGAATGACGGCACTGCTCTTGGCTCCTGCCTCCCCAAACGATTGATCTCGGCTCCATGCGGCTGCAGAGGGGCGCTGCTGGGCAGAAAGAGGAGCGTATTTGTGAGGTTTCACAGTCCCAAAGAGGGGCCGTTTTGGGGTACTTTTAATTTTATTTTTTTAACTCTCCCCCAAGGGCAGGCGAGCGCAAGCTTAGCGAGCGCATCCCCCGCGGGCTGCAGCCGGGGCATCCCCCGCCGCTGCGCCCTTCTCCCCGCGGGCGGCTCGGGCGCCGCCGTGCCCGGAGCCGGTGGCTTCACCTCGGGGTCCGGAGCGGGTGCTGCTCCGGCCTCCGCCCGGCGCGGAGCCGGGGGCCCGGCCGCCCTTTGTTACTGGAGCGGTGCCTGGAGCCGCTCTCCCGGGAGCCTCTCCGGCTGTTGCTAGGCAAACTCGGAGCCTTTAACTCCCGGCTATAAATAACTCGGCCGCCCATTGGCCGCGCCGCGCTCTGACGTCACCCTCGGCCGCGCGCGGACGGCGGGAGGGAGGGAAGGAAATGCGGCAACCTGCGCCCAGAACTGGCTGCAGCCGGCGTGCGGGGGGGCGGGGCCTGGCGAGGGGGCGGGGCCGCGAGCAGCCCGGGCCGCACGTGAGTGTCGGCGGTGACAGCCCGGGCCCGGCCCGGCCCCGCCCGGCACGGGAATAGCGCTGCCCGGGGACGAGGGGCGCACCGGCCCTCTCCATGCCGGGGTCTGCCGCGTCTCCGGCGGGGCGAGCTGGCACCCCGCGCCGGGCGCTGCGCTGCTTTCCTAACGCACACGCTCTTCTGCATTTCAGGATCTGGTAAAGAGTCACTTGATGTATGCAGTAAGGGAGGAAGTGGAGGTCCTCAAAGAGCAAATCAAAGAGCTGATAGAGAAGAACTCGCAGCTGGAGCAAGAAAACACTCTGCTAAAAACACTTGCCAGCCCAGAGCAACTTGCCCAGTTCCAAGCACAGCTGCAGACTGGTTCTCCGCCTTCTTCTTCCCAGTCACAAGGGACAACACAGCAGCCTGCTCAGCCGGCATCACAAGGCTCAGGGCCTTCAGCATAGCTCAAGATGTCATCGCCGTCATGACTGCTGATTTATGGACTGCCCAGAGCGAGGAGGACTAGCAGGAATCCGCCACAGCCACCCTTCATCCATTTCAATGCACATTGCAACCCAGACTGAGGACTCCATGCCTTGCACACATCAGGAGAGGCTTCTCCCCCTTGTATTACACACTCATGTGTCTCCCTCTTACCTCCCTTACCGCTTTGGCTTGAAGGAGTCTGTGTTCTTAGGCTGGTTGAATAAAATAAACTTCTTCCAGAGAATTAGCACAAGTACACTGGGGACTCGAGCAGCTTCTGCAAATGGCTGAGAAACGAAGCTGCATGCCTGAATTTTTTTTTTTTTTTTAATCTTCCACTCATCCAGTGCTACAGCTGATACAAGTGCTTTTCAAGCTTGGAAACGTGAAGAAATAGACTGGAGTAAAAAGTGATGGCTCAACCCCCTGTAGTGCATTGGGGTTCCAAAGTGTGGACTGGTGCATAGGATCTAAGAGGAAGAGGGAGAAAGGTAATCTCAGTGTTTAACACTTAATTGTCACCTGAAACCTTAAGTGCAAATATTTGCACCGTTTTCTGAAGCAGTGGACAGGTGCATAAAGCTATATTATATATAGAAAACAGGTAGGTGACAATACAGTTGTTGGGTCATAGGATAATTACAATGAAGGTTATTTGCCTACTGTATATTTGTGTATTTAGTGTAATTACTTTGTAAAATAGAAAACTGTAACTATTTAGGTTGTACAGATTGAAGTTTAGTTGTTTCATTGGCTGATCTGAAGAAGTTTGAAAAGTTTTTTTTTTTTATGCTACATAAATAAGAATGCACCTACGCAACTGTTCAGAATTTGGCAGATTAATGCTGTTTGTGTAACTTCTGAAGTTCCCTGGCTGCTGATTATCTTGAAGTAAATCATTGTTCATTGTAGTTTGGTTCAAGATGGGGAAAACCACTCCAAAAATTATCAAGCCCTGCTAGCAAAGAATTAAAGAAAAAAAATTGGATTTCCCAGTATGGATTTTTTGCATATGATCTGTATAGTAGTATGCATATGTTTTTGTGCATGTTCTCTACAGTTGTAACACGTCAATGTATTTAACTGTTGCACTTGTCAACTTTCAATAAAGCATACAATGTTGATAAATCACTGTTTGTATATTGTACTGGTGTTAACCACGGCCACATTTAAGGTGTTGAAATGCAGTTTTACGTGGGTAGTGAGGTCAGGAAGCCTAAGTCTTAGTGCAAGATGCTGCCTGTTGGCTTTAGATCTTTAGTTTCAGCTAAAAATGCAGCTCCTGCTTTGCACAGCTCTTTAAAAGAGGCAGATACTGAAGTTAAACGAAGGAGGACGGAGTAGGGCACCTGACTAAGCAAAATGCTGGGTTTGGTTTTTCCAGTTCCTATAAGGTCAGGACTGTAGGGTTGCAGATACCTGTTGTATATGAATATGTAAGTTGTTTCCTGGTGGGAAACTGTGCCCTTGCCTGTGCACGGGTCATCCCATGCTGGCACAAGTTCCCACCTTAAACTTGGGGTGAGAAAGGCAGTAAGCACTGCAGCTATCCCACCACACCATGTCAGCCTGTGTTACAGTATTAATTCTGCCTTCTGAAAAATGTTGAGAATAATTTCCACTTTTGTGTGTGTAAGCTTGGAAAAAAATGCTTCTTTAGTAATGCTGATTAAAACTGAATCTAAGCTTATGAATGTCTAGGTAGAAGTGAGTAGTCAAGGTGTGATCGATACACTGCAACCAGGAGAGCAAAGGAATTTGCAGTTTTACAGCAATGACTTAAAATGTGAATACAATAAATTAATTTGACTTAAAATATAAGGGTTAATTATAAAGGGTTTTTCATAGGGTCATATGACTGTTTACTCCACGTAATGAAAATCAGGCGATAGTATTTTTGTGGAGCTTCTTGTTACTGAGAGTAATTAAGTGTAGCAGAGGAAACTAGAAAGCTGAGGGTTCAAAGGCAGGACAGGTCACTATTGTGTAATTTATAGCTAAATTTTTGCTTTTGGTGGATACTTACCATGTAGCAGGTCAGGCACTGCTTAGCTGAATCACAAGTAGTTGAATTACCTTTTTTGGGATTGCCATAGTGAAGTGCTTGCGAGAGTGTCTTCATGGGAGTGTGAACTTGAATTCATAGCTGGTGTTCTTGAGATTTCAGTGTACAATTTAGGAGTGTTCTTAATGAGGAAACACCAGAGAAAAATGCAGGATTTTCCTTTTAGTGGATTGAGCTAAAATTAGTAATTATTGATGGCCTTTGTGGCAGAACAACACTTGAATTATTTGGAACTGACAAAAGGAATGCTAATTTTGGTGCTTTTTAAAGGGCTTAATTGTCTCCAGTTGCCTTTATATTCTGTCTCTTTAGCACTTTCAGGCCATAACATTGTGAAAATTGACTTTTTTTATATACTTACACAGATCAGCTTTTTCACCCACTTCGGTTATCAAAATTGGTGAAGAGTTTTTTTTTTTTTTAATGAAATTGACCTCTGGATTTATTTCTTTGAAGGAGAGTGTCAACATATTCTAAATTCAAGTTTGTTGTTTTTTTTTAACTGTTCCTTAATAAAAGATTTAGAAGGCTTCATGGTTTTGATTAGGTAATACATTAATAATTTTAATACACTGTACTAAACAGTGGCAAATCAATGCTGGCAAATCTGATCATTTCTGTATTGAGTAGTTCTAAACTGTGGAGCTGGTTCTTGGAGCTGTTTACTAATTGCTAAAATGAGGCCAAGAAATGTTTTGTTGCTGAGATGATTTTAGCAATAGCTCTGTCAAAGCGGCAGCCTCTTCATGAAACGGATTCAAATTGACTAAAATTGTGCTTGAAATCCAGACAAAGAGTAGATGTTTGTCAGTTATGTTGTAATACTTCTGGAATGAATTGTTTTGATTTTTGCTTTTGTTCTAGAACAAATAATTTTTCAGAGAGCTTTAAATCAAATGTTATCAGTGGTCAAGAGTGTTGTCTTTTTCCACCAAAATTTTTCATTTTACAAACTCTGAGATGCACGTTTTCATCTGCACTGAATGTTATATTAAATGTAACCTATCTTTTATATGTCAAGCTTTTTATTCTCTTTGTATCTACAATTCAGTAACTCTTCAGGCTATAGTCAAGCTGTTTGTTATTTAATTTCTTCTTGTCAATTAGCTGCACACTGGCTTTATTTTTAACAGCAATATGATAAACTGATCAAAGCAAATTATGACTGAGACCAGGTTGCTGGTCTTTTTTGTTCTTATGTCTTTTTTTTTTTTTCTAAACCAATATATTTTGGGCAAATAATTCTGAGGCAAGTCTGGATGGTTCAGATTCTGGGGTCTCTACAGATACTTGAGAGTGCTGACTGTAGCTGGGGTAGAGCTAGTTTTCCTCAGAGCAGCTGGTATGGTGTCATTTGGGTTGGATTTGTGACCAAAACACTGTTGATAACACAGGGATGTGTTTGTTACAGCTGAGCAGGGCTGACATTGAGTCAGGGCCCTTTCTGCCTCTCACCCCACCCCACCAGAGAGGGCTGGGGGTGCACAAAGAGCTGTGAGGGGACACAGCCTGGACAGCTGACCAGAACTGACCATAGGGGTATCCTATAATATACAGTGTTGTGCTCAGCATATAAACTGGGAGAAGAAGGAGAGGAAGTTCTGAGTGGTGGTGTTTGTCTTCCCAAGTCACTGTTACATGTGGTGGAGCCCTGCTTTCCTGGAGATGGCTAAACACCTGTCTGCCCACGGGGCGTGGTGAATGGATTCCTTGTTTTGCTTCTCTGCTAAACTGTCTTTATCTGAATGCATGAGTTTTCTCACTTTTCTGATTCTCTCCCCTATCCCACTGTGGAGGAGTAAGGAAGTGACTGTTGTGGAAGGAAAGAGAAATAAGAGCAAGTGGCTGTTGTGGCACTTAGCAGCTGCCTGGTTAAACCACAACAGTCCTTTTTGTTGCCTGCTGTGGGGCTGGAAGCAGCACCAGATGTGATTGGAATGTGCTCAATTGATTTTATAGCTATTATTGCTGTTTTGCTATCAATTGATGGGCTCCTGTTTGTCATAGGGCTTGCTTGCCTGAGTCTAGTGCTCATTAGTGGCTGCTCACTGCCCTGCTGTGCTGCTTATCACCTTACTCTGTGGTGCCTGGGAGCATTTCGATAACAGCCATGGCAATGTGTCGGGCTGGCAGATGGCCAGAGCTCCTGCTGCTGTGCTGCTCTTCTGGACAGGCTGGATCTCTGGTGTGAACTCGAGTGGAAGGGCCTCTGATCTGTGGGTGAGTCCATGTGGGAGCTGGACACCCTGAGGCATCTGTGGCCCTGGATAAGGCCATGCCAGAACAGGTACATCTCAAGGCATCTGTGGCTGTGGTTATGTCTGTGCCACAGCAGCTGGACCTCTGAAGAGATTGTGGCACAAGAGTAAGCCCATGCTGGAGAAGGCACACCTTGAAACATCGGTGCTTGAGGTCATAGAAGAGTACCCCAAAGTCTGTGGCTGTGGGTAAGCCCAGGAGAGAGCAAATACACCCCTGGAGGGACTGCAGTCATTGGTAAGGCCATGCTGGAGCAGGAACATCCCTGAAGGCATTGTGGCCCATGGAAAAGACCATGCTGAAACTGGTCTGCCTCAAAGCAGTTGTGGCTGTGGGTAAGTCCATGCCACAGCAAGTAGGCAGACCCTTGAAGAGTCTGTG
This sequence comes from Rhabdornis inornatus, assembly GCA_013397075.1. NCBI lineage: Eukaryota > Metazoa > Chordata > Aves > Passeriformes > Rhabdornithidae > Rhabdornis > Rhabdornis inornatus. The sequence goes on along the minus strand of VWZS01000305.1, from coordinate 288,868 downwards.
GTTCATAGATAAGGCTTCACTTGGAGCAGGTACACTGCTAAGGGACTGTGGTCTGTGGAAAAGTCCAAGCCTGAGCAGGGCAAGCAGAAGAATTAACTGCTATTTTAAACCCCATGGCCTGCTCCAAGTGAACCAGAAGTGGAGATTGTAACGGAAACATTTTTAAATTGTTGTAATGTGGAATTTGAGTTGCCTGTTATAGGAATTACTACAGCAAGAATCAACCAAACCAGTGGAGGACAAGCCTTACAGGAAGCAGTGCAAGTGCAGCAGTGACCTGACCTGACCTGCCTTTGGTGCCCAGTAACTCCACACACAGCACACCACATCTCCTGTCCTGACCTAAGGCATGGACTAAATGAACTCAAAGGATATTTTGTGGATGTTTGCAGATGCTTGGCAGACATTTCACAGGGGTGATCCGTAGGCTAAGGAAATTACACCTGTGTGTTATTGTATCAAAGGACGGTGACAGTGGTGGTGGGTAATGAGGAGGTACTGGATAGTGTGGGACCTGAGCATGATGTAAGCGGTGTGGACTTAGGAATGGAGAATATGCTGGTTTGGGCTGGGATAGAGCTAGGATTCATTATAGGAGCTAGTGTAGGGCTATAGTTCAGTTTTGTGTGGAGAACAGTGTTGATAACACAGGGATGTGTTTGTCACAGCTGAGCAGGGATGACACTGAGTCAAGGCCCTTTCTGCCTCTCACCCCAACAGAGAGAGGGCTGGGAATGTGCAAGGAGCTGGGAGGGGACACAGCCAGGACAGCGGACCCCAAAGGGATATCCCAGACCATGTGGCATCATACTCAGCCTATAAAGGTGGGGGAAGAAGGAAGGGATGTTTGGAGTTACGGAGTTCATCTTCCCAAGTCACCATTACATATGAAGCCCTGCTTTCGTAGGGATGGCTGAACACCTGCCTGCCCATGGGAAATGATGAATGGATTCCCTGTTGTACTTTGCTTGTGTGCTCAGCTTTTGCTTTACCTATTAAACTCTCTTGGTATCAGCCCGTAAGTCTTCTCACTTCTCCAAATCTCTCCCCCATCCCAGTGAGGAAGGGGAGTGAGCAAGTGACTGTTGTGGAAGGAAAGAGAAATACTCTTCAATAACATGCCTGGAAACTGTCCAGAGAGCACCCAGACAAAACCTCCCACCAGCAGGGGAGTAAATGCAGTGCCTTAGAGATGCCTCTCCCTAATTTTTACAGAATAAATCAGTGCCTGGGAGGCAGTTTCCTGTCATTCAGCTGCATAAAGAGCCCCACAAGGCTATTTGGGAATTACCACCCATGATTTTTTGTAGCTACAAATCTCAATACAAAGAATTTTAATTATTATTTATTCCTTGCAGGGAGAAATAGCGGCTTGCTGGCTGAAGGCATACTTGTTTATTTAATATGTGCCATTTGTAAAACCTCTTGTTAAGCATTCTGAGCACATCAGTAACAGGTCACATCTTACAGATGATGCATTATTACTCACTTTTCTCCTCTCTCTTTAGGATTATGTTTTTTAACTTCCGGGTGAGTTTTCTGCTGGAGTAAACCTGAAAGAAGTTATAAATTCAAGAAAACCAGCCCAATTCCAACCTTTGCTGTTCAGTGTTACTTCAGATGTATGAAATTAAATGGAGGATGGTTGCTGGAGGGACCTCCAGAAGTCTGGAGTGAACTTAGGCATTTGAAATGTTTGCGGATATTCTGCAAAACTCCTGCCAGTGGGCCAGTCCTTTTCCTGCAATGAGTAAGCAGACTCTTCTAACTGCATTTATTTAGTATGTGCTGAGATAGGTCAACAACTGGCCTGCTTGAAAATCCCAGGCAAGGAGTTTCCAGCAGACACTGGCAACTGCCCTCCTCAACTGGGGTCCAATTTCCAACAGGAGCAAAGCCAAGCTCAACAACAGAGTTAAAAGCCAAACCATGAATAAACTGACTTCCTTACATTGTAAATACATCGGAAAAGGGCAGCAGTTCAAAAGGGAAAATGAGCAAAACTCTGATTATTTTCCTTGAAACTGAATCCCAGGGGGTGATTGTCCATTGAGATGCCCCCAGGAGAGTTGTGCTGCGCCAAGAAGCAGGAGAGTTTGGGTAGGACACAGCCAAGAGGCCTCCAAACTGATGCACAACAGGAATTTGGGTACAGTGTAACAATCAGCTGAGGAAAGGGAAAACAGTTCTCAAAAACCTTATTCCTGAGCTAAACCAGATTCTCAGGCCATCTTGAAGCTTAATTTTGATTCTTCAGCTGGGTTGGGTGGGGGTGTTTTTCAGTGATGTGTATGTGGTAATACACATTGGCTGCGGTTCAAGTCATCATGAGAAAGTAGCTACAGGCAAAAATAAAAAAAAAGGTCATAATGCTCGAATTTATAGTCCTGTAGTTTGGGTGCACTGAGAGCTCTGTTAAAGTTCTCCCTCTTTGGAGCTCTAAAGGCACTGTAAAATGACAAGAGGTTTTGATCTGACAAGTGCAAGCTCAGGGCAAATCCACCTCAATCTTGGAAGTAACAAAAGGGGAGTGAATAAAACCTTTCAGCCTTTAAAACCAAAGTCAAGAAGAACAAGCCTCAATGGCCTTCAGAATGGAAAGCAGATGAAGTTGTTCATCAGCGAGTATTAAAAACAATGGAGATGAGCTTATTTGTGTATTATTTAAATTACTGTTAGCTGCTTTCCAGCACAGTCCAATGTGCACTCAGGATCTCTAGGATTTGGAAGCTGGGTATCTGTGCTGAGGTTTCAGATCTCTCCCCACACACCCCCAAAAAGTCTTGTTAAAAGAATATACCTGCATTATGCTCTCTGTGGAGGCTGCTGTAAATGCCCGCTCTTCCTTCCATTATTCTTATTACTGAGAACCTCCCTGTTCTGCCTCTGCTCCTGCTTTAATTGAAGCTTTGCTAGCAGATAGCCATCAGAAAAGACATCTGCAATTCAATTAGATCTGTGCTTAAACTCATGATCTCTGTGAAACCAGCCCATGCCAGAACAGAGTGCCCTCCATGGGCTCACTGGGGCTGCAGCCTGTGGTGCTTTGCACTTCATCCCCCTCCTGCCCTGCTGGCCCCGCTTACAGGTGCTTGAAATGAGGAACCATTCCTCACAGGAGGCTTGTAGGAGCTCATTGCCTCTTCCTTGCAAAGCAGGAGAGAAGCTGGAAACTTGGCACCGCTGAGAAGCCATGAAACCTGCTTTATAATGTACTGAAAGTGGTTGCTGCAGAGTAGAATCTTTCTGCCATGGGAGGTAGGATATTAAGGAGTTCCCAGGGGTAACTTATTACATCTTTGGCATAGACATGAAAGTATGATGAATTTATAGGAATGCCCATACTAGAAGAAGCTAGACTTTTTCGCTGACTTAATTCAGTCTCTGGTGCTGTAAGTGGCATGTTCCCTGGTGCCAGCTGCTCCAGGGCCACCGTTCCTGCTTGCAGTGACCCTATGAGGTAACTGAGATGAAGACCAAACACCTGGGCAAGCCAGACCAGTGAACCCCTGCAAGGAACAGCTCTTCAGAGATATTTCCATGACCCTAGAGGTAAATGTTGGTCTCTTAGTGATGTCAGGCTGGTCCCTGACACGAACCACAACCTTGTTTATAAACGCTCCAGAAGGATGTTACAAAGTGCCTCAGTGGTCTTGCTTAAAGCATTTGTAAGAACTGATTATAAAAGACTTGCAAAATCACAAACGAAAGAAGCCAGAAGGGCTTCTTTGTAGAAAAGATATAGTTGATGAAAACACCAGATCTGAAGAGAAATGAAAAATGAAGGCGAGCATGAAGAGTGGATTTGATTTGCAGCTTATTGCTAGCCCTCCTGCCTTCAGGGAGAAGTGGCCCCCTGTTGATAGAAGGGAAAACTTAATAGTTACCTGGGATGGGAGAAAATGGAATGGGAATCAGAACAATGCAGCTGAGTTTAGCAGATGGGTTGGAGTGCTGTACCTGTCTGTGACTCTGAGTATAGGGCTTAGCAAAGCCTTGCTGAGAAGCCTGCAGCCATGGGCTTTCTCCATCTGCCTTTCACAATACCGTTGTTCTTAGTTTATTTTTAATAAATCAAGTGAAATCTTACAGGGGAAGGAGTTAGTCTACCAGGGGTCCCTTTCTGTTTTAGAGAGTTGACAGTGAGGAGGTTTGGGGCTGCTTTTCTGCTGGAGCATCCTCAAGGCCTGCAGTGTTTTAACTTTCTCCTGGACAATCTGGGCTTTGGCAGAACACATGTATGTGCCTAGACCCCCCAGGCCATCCATGCTGAGCCTATTGGATCAGGAGGTGGAAGGCTGTAAGACAGGTGATACAGGAGCTCTCAGCTGGCCACTGCCCACCCACCCTTCCCTCAAGGAGCTCCTTGTGAGGATGATGCCCCCAGCCACTGGTTAGGCAGATGGGGTGAGGAGAGGGCTGCACCTCTGCACCCTGTAGCCCAGTGCAAAACACTTCCACTTTCCATGGATTTTCTAATATCATCTCAGCATGGCTGCTCATAGGGAATCTGGAGGTAAAATCAATTTGTACCATAATTCTCTTTGCATTTCTCCACACAGCTTCAGTGGCAAGCACCCCTTTATTTAAAGAAGTTTTCTTTTGGGGATGTGAAAGTACAGGTATCAGTTGTTAGTAATTTAGAGAGGAAAAAAGTCTTGTATCAATGCTAAAAAACATATGTAAATATAAAACACTCTGTAGAATGCCACAGCTGTTCTGCACGCAGTGATGTACATCCCAGGGTGAAGAAAGAATCCTTCCAGCAAAGCCTGGCAGTTCATGGCTATTCCAGACCAACCAATCTAGGGAAAGGTTGAAATGAAAACACGCACACCCTTTTGAGATGTTGTATATGAAAACTCTCAGACATTAATTTTCTTTTCAGAAAAAGAGAAAAGCAACCTTTATTTTTGGTCTAAGTTTTCACAAAACTATATTTCTATATATACACCAATGAAGCTACTTGCCAACATCAGTACAGAGAAAGGATATATCAGCTATCATCTGTGTTAGAAGCAAACCCAGGATAAATCTTCAGTATTACTAATTTCTGATGACCTTATCATAATGCCAGATAGATTTGATGTTCCCATTAAAATGTGAGTTCCTGAAATAATGCTTCTCCTGTGAGACTTGTACCTTCTATTAAGAATGAGTCAGCTTCTAGCCTTGGGTTTCTGGGTAAAAGAGCTGAAAATATCAACGAGCTGCAATATACCAAGCTAGAAATCAGAAAAGAAATAAGACAAAAAAAAAAGTCCAAAATTGTTTTTTAAGATTAAATTACATATTTGGCCTGAAATTTTGGATAGTTTGACAACTGTGAAATCGTGTTGCACCAAACTTGTGCTGTGACAGTGACATAATCTGCCTTTGGTGTCATGGTGTCCTGATCCTGCAACAAATTAATTAAGGGTTTAGGGTTAAACAAACACAGGATCAATCTTTCTGTTTCACAAAGTGGGACTGAATTATTTTTCCTTGATGTGTGACAGTTTTAAAGCATTTAAAACTGATATTTAAGCATATGCTGGATTTTTAACCTTAAATACCATTTCTCTCTTTCCCTCCCAAGCAGCATTTTGTATTCAGTATGTTTTATCTGGTGACTCATATTATCTGCAAATAATCAAGCTGAAATACTAATTGCTTTTGAAGAGGGAATAAAGGATGACATTGTTCTGGATCATCAAAAGCAATTCAATCTGTTTCTCAAGGCAGGAATAAAGGTTGCAGCCTTGTTTACAAAAGCAAGGAAGGCAAGGGGTCACTCTCTTTCAGCTGTGCAGATGGGTGAGGAGGAACAGTGTTCAGATTGGGGTTATAGAATGCTACAGCTCTACTGAGCCTCTTAAAAGTAGCATTTAGTTCAGAGGCAGTGGTGTTCATTCACTCACTCAAAAATATTCTGGAGGGCTTTTATTGTAGCTCTACAACCTGGGCAGTGTTTGGCATCAACTGCTTTGTAGAAGATTGCTTTCCTGGAGCTTGTGCAGACTGTGCCCAGGCTCCAGGGCTCATGCCCTTCAGTGCCCAGGGGCATGGCCAGCTGTGCTTTCTCAGTGGCCCCAACAGTGTGGGCATGTCTGTGGATCCAGAACTCTCCAACAACAGTTTCCTAAAGATTAGGTTGTGTTTTGAAGTGTCAAGAGAAAGCACTGACTTTTCTGTTTTCCAGAAACTGCTGGCTAAGTCAACAAGACTGAAAATTAGCAACAGCTATTTCCAGCAAAAATAACCAGCGGCAGTAATGGTCCCATCTCCAGTCTACTGCATGTCATCCTTTCAGAACTTCACCAGGGACATGGCAAAGGGCAGGAGAGTTGTTTGAAAAACTGGAACCACAGAATAATAGTATTGCTTCTGGTTGGTTTGCAGTGCCCAACCCAAACCTCTTGCCTCCCAGGCTCTGGATTTAAGGGCCTTGAGGAGAAGCCACGTGAGGAGCAGCTGAGGTCTCTTGGTCTGTTCAGCCTGAAGGAGATGGAGGGGAGCCCTCACTGCAGTTACAGCTTCCTCATGAGGCCAAGAGGAGGGGAAGGCACTGATCTCTGCTCTGTGGTGACCAGTGACAGGACTCCAGGGAATGGCCTGAAGCTGTGTCAGGGGAGGTTTAGGTCGGGTATAAGGAAAAGGTTCTTCACCCAGAGGGTGGCTGGGCACTGGAACAGCTCCCCAGGGAAGTGGTCACAGCACCAGCCTGGCAGAGACCAAGGAGCATTTGGACAATGCTCTCAGGCACAGGGTGTGACTGTTGGGGATGGTCGTGTGCCAGGAGTTTGACTTGATGATCCTTGGGGGTCCCTTCCAACTCAACATATTCTGTGATTCTGTGAATAATGATTTATTGCACATTAAAATACTTACTGCTGGGTTGAAATGACAAATGTACACAATCCTAAACAACTCGCTTTTAAAATATGAGAGGCTGATCTAAGGCTTAATTGTTTCTTGAGCAGACTTTGTTCCACTGATGCTGGAGAGTAATTTTCCATGCTGTGACACCTGCTGACCTGAAGCATCAGGGGATGAAAGCAGACCCAAACATGAGGTGACCTGTGCTTGGTGCCTGTTTGTGCTGCACATGCTGACACAGAACCCCGGGGAGCAGTGGCCTGGGCTGTGCTCAGATGTGCTCCATGTGTTGACACCGCAGCAGCATGTGGCTGTGTTGGACAAACAACTCGCTGTGCCAAAATGCCCCCAGGTATGGTGCTGCCTTGGGTCTCCACCTGACCTTGGGTGGTGTGGTACAAGTTCTTCAACCCCAGACTGGTTCAAATGCATGCTTGAAATGCAGGTATTTGGGAAGCCAAGGACTTCTCCTAGAAGGGTTGGGTGCTGTCCCTCTGATGGCACATGCCTGGAATGGGAGATGATGACCTGCACCAGCAGCACAGCAAATGCCATTGCTGCTGTGGGTAAGGATACAAGAACACACTTGGGCAAACCTGAGACTTGTTATCTCCTGACCTGGGATTCATTATACGATTGCAGGGACATAGAAGCACAGATGCAGAATGACTGAACCTTTAAGGGACCAGGGGAGATCATGTGCTTCAACTTCTCACTCAAAGCAGGCCTAATTTCAGCATGAGGGCGGTTCACTCTGGACCGTGTCCACCTGAGTTTTGGAAACCTCCAAGGACAAAAAATCCACAGCCCTTCTGGGGAATCTCTTCTAATGTTGTTTGGGTTTTTCTCCTAATACCCAATCAGACTTTTCTTTGATGCAACTTTTGTCTTGGCCCATGAAGTTTCTCACCTCATTTGTGGTGAAATAACTTGCAAGTTGCAGATGAGGAGGAGTGCCCATCTTTTCCCACTGGTGAGACCTTGTGCATGCTGCTTCCCTTGTACTACCAGTTATCCTGGGTTGCAGACACCCCCTCCAGCTGCTGTGTCCACCAGAGATAACCAACCCTTCCTCAGCTGTGACTGTCCACATGGAAAGCTGGAATAGCTTCTGCTGACAAAGCAGGAGAAAACCTGCTTTTAGGGAGAGGAAGGGAGGCTGGTTGACTTTAGCTGCTCCACCTGCAGCTCCCATGTTCAGGGGCTGCACACTCACACCCAGTCTGTCTGTGATGTCCATGTGCTTGGCATAGGTGGCTATGGAAGAGCTCATCTTCTCTGCAGAATGCAAGTTAAAACAGAAATTACAGTGTGTGTGGTTTTGTTTGTTTGTTTGCTTGTTTGTTTTTCCACAGTGTATAGCTGCAGGATTTATGTTATTGGAAAGCCATGGGCTCCCTGTGGAGTTATCCTGCATCCCAGGATAAAAGGCAAATATGTATGGGGGGGGCTGGTCAGAGCAGTGCATTTGAGAAACATGGATGAAATAATCCTCAAGCAATTAATTTATTTAGGAATAACAAAAGAACTAGCAGGTGATTCCTTTGTTCTCTGACAGGGACGATAATATTTTGTCTATAAAAAGACTTTTTAAAAAACTTTTAAAGTTGAATTCATCAGAATTCTTTCAATTAAGTATTTTTGACAGAAGATACTGATCAAAATTAAAATAATTACCAAAAAATAGCCAAAAATGCTACAAAATGGTCATAAATCTGTAGAGAAAAAATATAATAGGAATGCTTTCAATTCATATGTTGTTAATTTTTAAAAATCTGGAATTTCACAGTGATATTTTTAAAGTTATATGTTCTGTAGGGTTTTTTAACATCATGGCTGACATGTCATGAAATCATCACAGTGCATAATAACATCTTATCATTTCTAGCTCAGAGTGTTGTCTGTTTGTTGTAGTGAAACAGTTTGGTGCCTGATCAAAGTGTCTCCTGCCTGTCTTGTAAAAAAATATTGTCAAACTTCCATTACTACATAGGCAGGAGACACTTTGATCTAGAAAAGAAAGTATGTTAGTGTTTACTAACTGGCAGATGGTTTTAATAGTTTTAAAATGAAACAGAATAAAAAAATAATAAGGTTTTCCTATATAATATGCAGGACAAATGAAATGCCACGAAATCGTATGAAAAAAACACTAAACCACAGATAAAAAGCAGGAAAGAGCATTTCTTAAGAGAAGGTGACCTTTTATTTTGGTAAGGTTATTTTCCTTTGTCATTTCATTTTGACCAGGCTGGGTTTGCCAAGCACTGAGTGTGCCCTGCACTCTGCTGCTGGGATGGGGGCATGGAGCTGGCAGAGCTGTGAGGCTGGAAATGCCTGACTTGTTTAAAAAGAGATGAGGTTGACCCATGTGACAAGGAAGAGCCTTGTTGCCACTGACTCGTCCAATGTCCAAGAAAAATTCCAGGTCAGCAAATATGCCTGAGCAAATTCTTGGCAAATATGTTTCTTAAACAGAAATAAAACTCCAAAGAGCTGCCCAGTCTGGAGCATAAACTTGAGACAGTTATGTGTGGTACTTGGAATCTGTTCCAGGAGACAGTGTGCTGAGCTCCACATCTGACTCCAGCTGTTTGGGAACTGGGTGCCAGCATCACACCATACGTGTAAACATGTAACAATAACCACTACTATTATAATTATTATTGTTATTCCTCCAGCATCAAACAGAATCATATGATAGTGTGCACACAGTGAACAGCATCCAGAAATAAACACACACAGTCATCACACAAATGCTCCCCGGCAAGAGCAGAGTGAAATCAGACCAGCTCCAGGCTGGCTTACCAATATGGTTTAAATCAGTATAAAACAAAAGTGTCCTTTTGTGTCGCAGGTCCTTGGTTAGGGAGGTTGGTAGAAGCCCAATGAGGGTTCCCATTCCCCTCTGATAAGTCATCCTGCCCTGCTTTAACTGTTATCCAGTAATGTGAACATCAGTGCTGATTGTAGGATCATTTAGGTTGGAAAAGGTAATCTAGTCCAACCATAGAGCAACAGATCAGCTTGCAGCTGCCAGCAGCATGGTGGGACATCACTCTGGTGTCCTACCACGGGCTTCCAGCCGCACAGGCATCTGCCAAATGGAAGAGCAGCTGACTCCTGGCTTTCCTGCATCAAGCTGTGGCAAGTCCTCAGCAGACATGAGATGGCCAGAAATGTGTTTGCATGTGTGCCATCAAAACTGGGGGTGTCCAAGCCCGAGGCACAGCTGTGCTGTCAGGAGAGGCAGCTGTGACATGGAATGGCTCTGCTTCCTGACTGTCCCTGAGGGTCTGCCTGAACCTGCAGTCCTCCTGTGTGCTGAGATGCTGGGCATCTGCCTGCCTTACCTGTCTGCAGGATGGAGCCAGCACCGCTTGCAGTGTGTCCTGAACACTTTTCACCATGAGATTCCTTAGATGTGGCCCTGCTCGCTGCCAGCAGCTTCCCATTCTGGTATTCATACCAGACCTCCACGTGCCTGTGGAAAGCAAGGCCATGGCACACGAAGAGTTACTGCAGGAGGAAGCACAGGGAAGAGGAAAGACAGATTTCAAGCCTCGAGTCAGCCAAAAAGCCAAAATTGTAGGAGCTGCACTGAAAAGATGAAAAAAATAAAGAAGAGAAAGGGAGATTTGAATGGATCCAAGCCTGCTGAGTGGTATAAAGGAGAAAAACAGTGGTGGCATGAAACTCTTCCAGCTGCTTTCCACGGACCCGGCACAGCAAATTTGTCACAGGAAGTAAAGCAGAGAAAGGGAGTGAAATGGGTCAGGCAAAGAGGGCACATGGAGGGATCCTTTCTGCCTCTGGCAAGGCAGAACACGGAGCTCACCTCTGCATGTGGGCCTATGACCAGCACTGGATTTTGGGTGCCCTTGGAGAGGCACAGCAGGGATGTGATGGGGCTGGATGGGGAAATGTCCCCTGGGACTGGCAAAAGCACTTGTGTCAGCTCTGCCCCCAACACTCAGGGTGAAGCAGGGAGAAGAGTGAAGGAAAGTGAGCACTGGCTGCTTGGTCTGGTCCTGCAAGACTTGTCAATCCCTCCCTTCATGCAACAGCTGAAAAAAAAAATGGAAAGAGAGAAGCCACTCAGTGTAGGCAATGAAGTAGTTATGAAGAAGATGCCTTTCAGGTGTGACACGGTGTGTCAAGAGTATCCACGGGGGAAGGTTGCCACTCATGTCTGGTGGGAAGGCAATGCCATCAGTCCTGCCATCCCCCAGCCCCGGAGAGACCGAAATGTTAATGGTTAATGACTCAAAACAATGGCCCATTTGTGGAGGCGGCAGGGTGCTCTGCACCCCGCCCGAGGGGGAGGCGGTGAGGTTTTGGGTGTGTAATGGCAAACCTCTGGTCTGCATAAGCCAATGGGGCTGAACAATCACCACTGGAGGCTAAGAAGGGTCTTTGAGGCTGATAAGAGGCAGATCCTCGAGGTGGGATGGTGCTTTGCATCATGCCAATTGCCCTCCCTTATACAAAAGTCTCTCAGTTGTAAAACTCCCCACACACCTCCTGGGAAAGGTCCTGAGGGTTTTCATCCCTCCTGATGGGGAATTCCTGGCTCACCTGTGCTGATGTGAGAGGCAGCTGTCCTGTCTTAGAAGGTGTCACCATCAGAGATCCCCGAAGTGCCCCCAGAGTCATTCCTGAGGCTTCCCACCAGAGGACTGAAAGCTCTCCACCAGGGGAAGTACCTGGGTGTTCCCACTGAGCCTGAGTGTATTTGAACCCATTGGACTTTGTGTTTTATGGGCTTTTCCCCCCACATCCAAGAGATCAAGACTGTGATCATCACTCTGACCCAGGGACACTAAATTGCAACAATCAAGTCTTGCCGTGAGATCCATGGGTGGTGATATGTTTCTACTCTTACCATTTATTTCTCTTTCTTTCTTTTCCCTTACACATTTTCTTAAGTGAGTGATATTTTTATGCTTTCATATTGCCATATTACTGTAGATAACAGTAACCAAAACGGCTAAACACCTGCTTTCCATTGCAACCAACCAAATTGTTCTAAAATAAACCCTATATGTGTGTGTATATATCTATATATATCTATATCTATATATATATATATCTTTACGAACACTGATCATCCAATGTCCTTTCACTCTAATCCACCCCAAGGAATCTATTAACAAGAACCTGGGTTACCCTCACCTTTTGGGGCTGGGTGTAACAAACCCCTGCCAGATGGGACCCTGGGGCTGTGAACCCAACTCCAGAGAGATGGGATGGGGAGCAGTTACCAGTGAAGAGGATGTTAGGTGAAATGCTATGCTGGTGTGGAAAAAAGCACTAGGAAGAGAACTGATGGCTGGACCCATGGGAAAAGAAAGCTACAGGAAAGTTGGAGAGGAATTTTTTACAAGGACATGTAGTGATAGGACAAGGGGCAAAGACTTTAAACTGAAAGAGGGTGGGTTTATTTCAGGTATTAGGAAGAAATTATTTTTTGTGAGGGTGGTGAGGCACTGGCACAGGGTGCTCAGAGAAACTGTGGATGCCCCATCCCTGGCAGTGTTAAAGGCCAGTTTGGATGGGGCTCTGAACAGCCTGATCTAATGAAAGGTGTCCCTGCCCATGGCAGGGGGGCTGGAATGAGGTGATCATTCAAAGCCCCTTCCAACCCAAACCATGCTATCATTCTATGAAAAAGGGTTTAGGGGTAAAAGCCATGAGGTTAATGAATCTATAGCAGCCAACCTGAGATGCAGGGTGTGTTTTTCACCTTTGGTATTTAGAAAAGCCCTGTAAGAACCAGCTCTGATATATAAAAGATACAGGTGTGTGTATATAACCTCTGGATCACTTAGGGTCTTCCCTGGGAAGAAGTGAGCAGCAAGAAGTTGGGGAATAGCTTTCAGTGACATATACCAACAGAAACAAAAACAAGCTCTTGCTCCACTCTTGAAGGTGGCAGGTTAGGAGCAATGGCTTGAAGCTGAAGGAGGAGCAGTGTTCAGGTTAGACTTTGAGATAAGGGCTGAGCAGTGAGAAGTCACCCACTGGGGTGAAGTTTCCTGGACTTACATGGAGCTTGACAAGTGATTCAGAAATGGCTTCTGCCAGCAGGAAATGTTTGTTTGAACACAGCTCCCCTGGCCATCTTATTCAAGAAGAAAGTTGGAGTTTCTGAGAGACAGCACTAAACCTATGTCATTATCAGTGCTGTCTTTTCAAGATGGGTCTCTAGATAATGACACGAATTCTGTTTCTCTGAATTTCTGCAAAATTTCCGTGTGATTTGCTGGAGGCTTGTGCAAAAAATGAACGTCCCTCAGAGTTCGATACTACAAATGTTTTAGCTCAGAAATCAGTCTGTTGATTGAGGAGGTCATTTACTGCTAGAAAAATCATGTTGTCTCCCAAATCCAGCCATAGGCTTAGGAGAGGAGGCTACCTAGTCAGATGTGCGCTGTTGACTTGGTCTCAGCCAGAACATGCTTGAGCTCCTGTGCTCACTGCTTCCTCCACTGCCTCCTCCTCCTCCTCGGCATCCTAGGGCTCCAGGTGCTCTGGGGCAGACTCTGTTTTCCTACAGGGCTGGTTCAGTGTGATGAACATGTGGGAAGAGAGCTCAGGAGGCGGCTTTGTGCTGTCTGCCTAAGGATCCTTGAAATGGCTGGGCACCTCCTTGTGAGCTGGAGCAGTAGTTTGGAGATAATGGTAACTTAAGATATATGTCTAAGAAGGTGTTTATAGTGGTTTTTTTTCATCATTTCCCTCTTAGTTAAAGGTCACAAGATCAAAAAGCCACAGAAGTCCAAGTATGGCTGTTCTTAAAGCTCAGAACTAAGCACCAATCCCACCTTGGCCAGACTTTGCTGAACCCTTGCAAGGAGATAGCCTTACACAATGATTTGTACCAGCACACTTGTATAGGAGCACTCTGTTGGGGTACATCCAGTGTGATCACTGGAATGTGTAAAACATGCCTTTGAAAGCAATTCAAGGTTTGTGGAAGCTTGAGTGGGTTGGAAAATTCTCTAGATACCAGCAGAGCATGGCATAGCTCAGGGACCAGATGCTCCAGCCCCCAAACCCCACATCCCTGCATGAAAAGGTGGCCCAGTTCACCCCTGTTAGAAGTCTCTAACAAGCTTGTAACCTAAAACTATAAATACAGGAGCAGATTTTGTCACCAGGGCTCACCCAAAAGTCTTCCCTTGAGAGTGATTAAAGCTATTCCAGATGGCAGCAGTGACAGTTGCTGCCCTCCCAATACCAGAGAGCAACCTTCAGGAGAACAGCCCACCAAACCTCCTGCACTGCTGCCCAGGATCCCAAGTACCCAGCAAAACTCTCACCAGCTTTCATGTCCAGACATGTTTTCTATCAATTTAATGGCTATTAGTAGCCATTGAATATTGAACGCTGAAAGTTTGGGGAGGAAAGGTAACAAAACAAACTTCATTGCTATTTCTGGAGTTGTTTCCTAAGGCACAAACACAAATTTCTGGGGGACCCATGCCAGGCTGGTGACTGCTTTCCACCTTCCTGCTTTCCCTCGCTGCCCACCCTTCAGAGGCATGTTCCTACCTGGTCTGCAGACAAAAAAACCAAAGAGAGCCAGCAGCTGGATCCTACAGGGGACTTCTCCCTGTGGCTTCAAAAATATGGGTGGGGAGAGGGGAAAAAGGAGTTTTCGGTTGTTACAGCTTTGCTCTTTTGCTCTGTTAGCTCACACAAAAACAGATGCAGAAAGACAAGATAAGGAACTTTGTGGTTTCATCTTGTAACCTCAAACAGCAAACACTCCTCAAAAACAGTTTACTATGTGGTCATGTTGCTTCGAAGAAAGGATAGGAAGCCCAACTGAAAAGAACACAATATAGTAATTGAAAAATAATATTTAGTCACAGAGGAACTATAAATAAAATAGAAGATGCCCTGAGATCTGAAAGCCTCAACAACTCGTAGCATCTCTCTCTCAGGAGGTTTCTTCTTTTTTTTTCTCTGGTAGAGATGCTTCAGTTGCTATTGATACAGGCATCTCCTCCCAACAACCGGCTAAATGGTTTACCCACTCCCCTCAAGCCTCATTAAAACAGATGCTTTTCAGCATGTGCCAGGAATAGCCTATGTGAAATGTGCTAAGATGTTGCAACTTCTATTGGGTTTATTTTGAGTGAGTACAATGAAGCAGCATGAGGCGGGGCTCTGAGGCTGGGGACAGATGTGGAAAGGAGAAGTTCATTAATTTATAGTAATTTTTAACTGCTAAGTTTTGTTTTCATGTGTACTGCTAACATGGCACTACAGAACAGGTTGAAGATTTAAAGAAAAAAAAACCAAAGAAACTCCCAAAACATTAAATACCAATATAGTACTTGCAGCTTCACAGAAAAAACAGATGTTCTCTAAATGCAGATGTTGCCACGACTGAAATGACAGCTGGCATATACTGATAATTGCTAATTGGACTCATTCAGTGGGTAGAGCTTAACAGCAGCAGAGTAAAGGCTGAGTAACACTCTGACTCCTTCCCCCAGCTCCAGAGAGTATCTGAATTTCTATTTCTTCCCTTTCTTCTTCCTTTTCCTTGCCATTTTTAATTTCAGCCTCATTGGTGCCTTCCAGCAGGCTCTGTTTCTTCTCCCCCTGCCCTGGGTACCCACCCCACAGGGGCAGGTCCTGGGGCAGGTCCCTGCTGACTTCCCCAAGGCAGTGCTGAGCAGGGAAGGAGGTTCAGAGCAATCAGCCTGGGGGGTGTCACCCACATTGGTCCCTCTCCCACCGAGGGTGATGTGTCTGCTTGGTGCCAAGCATGGAAATTGAGCTCCAAATACAATTTTGGTGCAAAGTCACACTAACCAGCACAAGGCAACTCAGCAGGAACATCACCTTAACCCCAAGGGGTGAGACCTGGAGCTGTGTGGGGCTGTGGGCAGAGGAGACACAAGGGCAGCAATGGGGAATCCCAGGCTGTTCATGCTGTGAGTGGTAGGTCCTGCTGTCAGTTGTGGGAATTTTGAGCAAAAATGCTGCCTCATATATCGACAAGTGGCAGAAGCGAAAGAGAAAAACAGACTGACTTGATTTAAAGTAAACATGAGAAAAACAAATCCACCCAAACCCTCACGCCCTGTTATCAGAAAGGTAACAGGCTGTAGGAATGCTGTTGGTTAAATTAGCTTGTTAAATTAGCTTAGTTGATCTTGAACTGCATTTTTTTGTAAGAAAAGCAAATCAACAAGTTTTTCCTAAGGACTGGAAAACACCAAGAGCTGTAATATACTTCTTTTAAAGTTTGTTTTCACAGAGGTGAGGATGATTCAACAGTAAAGCTGGATTGTGGCCAAACATATCTGAGGAAGTGTCCCACTTACCACAGTGTAGTGGATCATTCTGCCTGGCCACACAAAAACTCTGGCTGTAGGTCTCCCTCCACCCTCTTGGGATACCAGAAAATCTCTTTTCCTCCCTTCCTGGGGAAAATTTCACTGCTGGGATGGAGGGAAGGGAAAGGAGTACATCCATGCACTTTCCACCTATCTGCTTTTCTTGGTGGATTTAGACCAAGGAAGAACTGTAAATGAGTTTTGACTCAAGGCACACTAGGCTGGAATTGAAACCCCTCCTTCATAAGCCAGCTTTTGGCAATTGCCACCTTTGGCAGCCCAAGTGCTGGTGGACTTTTGTGGCTGGATGGGCTCTCAGCCCGTGGAGCAGGGACAGAGCCTGAGCCTGGGCACAACTGCCATGGCCACAGGGGAGATTTTGGATCCTTCAGCCACAAAGCCTCCATTCCCCTGAGCCATCTGCGTATAGACACAGATGCACACACTCACACGGGTTTGTTTTTTTTGCAGGGTGAGGTGTGACGCTTCCTCCACTAGTTTCACTGGGTCAGAGATACACTTAGCAATGAACAGGCAGGAGGTTTTCCTCCCTTTTGACGAGGGTATCGGGGGAAAAAGAAGCCCTGCCTTCTCCAGGCCCCAGGGGAGCACACTTGAGTGACCCTCAGAGAACCCCTCTAATGTCCCCACCACACCCCACACCACCTCAGCATTGCCTTACCAGGGCTGGGCTATCTTTCCTCTCTGGTGGGTGGGGTTTTCACTGTGCTTCACACTTGCCTTCCAGATGCACTGTTTGGCCATCATTGCTTTCTTATTTCATATATATATTAATTAATTGTAAGTACATATACGCAAATAATTACACATATATGTGTTATCTATGTTTTTTGAGTATAATTCTATCACACCCACCTTTTCTGTGGAGGGCTGGTGCAGAAGGGGCTGCTGGTGCTCAAAGTGTGCACATTGCCCTGAGTCCCCTTGCCTACCAGGGGACTCAGGGCAATGTGCACACTACCCCCAGGCTGTGGCACTGGGACAGCTGGGGGCCCCACGGGAGGTGAGGACACTTGCCTAGAAAAGCCTTGTGGTCCCCTCAATCCCCAGTGTGTCCCCACTCTGTGACCCCCATTCCTCCTGCCACCTGTGTCATGCCGTGCCTGGCCCCAAACCGCTACATCTCCCCCATGTTTCCACATGCTCTCCCATGTGCCTCCATGTCTCACTACTTCTCCGCATGTGTCCTGCTGTCCTCCCATGCCTGTCCTTCCATGTTCTCCTACATGTCCCACCATGCTCCCATGTGCCCCACCACATGCCCACGGGTCTCCTGTGCCCCCACAGGCACATCCCCTGTATTCCACCTGTCCCTTTGCACCTTCTTAAGTGTCTCTATGTGCCACGCATGCTTCCCACACCCTTCACACATCCACCAAACCCCCTGCATATTCCCAGTGGTCCTCAATGCCTGTTCCTTGCACCCTCCCTGTGTGTTCCCCACCAGCTCTCCCAGCTGCCCCATTCCTTACTGTCCCTGGGAGTAGAGTCTGCTGACACCTTGGTACGATGTGCTACCAAACCCTGAGGTGTCACTTTCTGATTTTGGAAGCAGCAAGATCATCTAAGATGAAAGCAAAAACCCCTTTCTTCTTGTGACAAGCACTACTTATTTCAAGCCCATGTGAGCACAATCTTGAGTGTTTTGGTGTAAATTGCCTGCTTGTGACACACAAAGTGGTTCCTGAAATGGGAGTGCAGCCGGCTCACTGGCTGCTTTGGTCTGGGGCTGTCTCAGCTTTCAGGATATAACACGTCCCCAGGAATTATTTCAAGCTGTAGCAAGAAAACACATGGCAAACTGTCCAGCTTCTTGCAGTAGCCCTGCAACAAGATCTGTATTGTGAAAGTATGTCTAAAGATGGCAGGAGACAGAGGGTGCCCCATGGCATAGCTCCATGGCCAGGTGACTTCTGCTGTAACTAATGTAGATTGTTATTGACAACCAAAAAGCAATAAACCTACTGCTACGTGCTTTTCAGGCCAAATTTTGGCTGGTGAACAAGGAATGTGATGGACCTTCCCAAGGCTGGTATTCTGGTGTTTGCTTTGGGTATTGATGTTACATATCCCATTGTTAAGGGCTTGGAAAAAAAAAACAGTTATTGATTGGGACAGAGGTTTCCTTGTAGAAAGGCGTAGGGGCCTCCTTTTCATATTATTTACACGCCTTCTCATTTTACAGGGAGTGGGGAGAGAAAGGCTGTGTCTGTGACACCATGTGTCCTGCCCTGGATGTGCACTGAGGTGACAGAGTGGCTGATGGAGAAGGCCAGGTTGTGTGGGTTACACTGGTTTCCCGTCCAGCCCAGCATCCATCTCCAGATGTGGCCAGATGCTTTGGGAGGAGGGAGGACAGGGGGACAGGGTTTGCAATGCTTTCCCTGCTAGGCTCTGAGATCTTTGTTCACTTCCTGCAGGTTCCTGGTGCTTGACCTGCCTCCTTGGCTGCTGCTGCTGCCAAGGGCTGAGCTCGTGCTTTGGTGGACACAACACAGGACCCAGCTCTGGACCAGCAGTGGTCTGTGCAGAGCCCGTGTGAGTCCAGGACTCTTTTTCCTCCCTCAAAATATCTGATTTTGCAATTGTATGTGTTAAATTTAATCTGCCCTTTGACCCCTCACTGTCTGCAGTTCTCACAGCCTGTCCTTGTCCTCAGACAGCTCCTTATCAGTGGCCAGCTCTCTCCCCTCTCTCCTAACCCCTTTTCCAGGCCGTTTACGAAGGACTGAGCAGCCGAGGTCACTGCACAGACCCAGACCCCGATGCAAGGTCACTGCTATCACACTGCCATATGAGAACTGGCTGTCTTCTCCTGACCTCCGTTTCCTGTTTTTCAGCCCATTATTTGTAGATAGCAGGACCTGCTTTCTTATGCCTGAGTGGCTGCATTTCCTGAGGAGCTTTGTCTGCAGCCTCATTTAATCCCCAGCAGCTTCCTGGGCTAATGGAGCAGTTGTGCCCACAGGAGTGTTGTGCTGGTCCCAGCTTGCCTGAGCCTTGGGATGGTGGTATATGGTCCAGAGCCAGCAGGTCCAGAGCCACCCCACCACCCTGGTATGTCAAAAATGTGCGTGTTTTAGGCCCCCCCTGCATCACCGTGGGGCAACAACTCTGGACTCTCCAAGGGGCTGGTCTCTGCCCATCGTCCAGGGCAGATGCCATCATCTGGGAGTCCTGCAGGCACTGACTCAGGGCTGAACAGCAAATAGCAACAGTCTCAGCTCAGCAGAAGTCTGTAAGAACATGTGGCTAATTTGGTATATGCACATGTGCTACCAGGACCAGTGTGGTTTCTGAACAAGCTCGGGTGACTTTGCAGCTGGGATGGGGCTCAGGGCACATGTTTTTAACACTCCTGTTTATCTCACGTGGTGGTGAGTCAGGTCTAAGACTCTTTTTAACTCTTCTCTCTCCACTTCTCCTTGTTGCCACCCAGCACTTGAGGTTTATCACCAGCAGTCGCATTGGGATGTCCTCCACCAGCAGCACCTGAGGAGTCTGTGCAGTGGCTGTAGCAGCACCAGGGTAGGCACAGCTTCTTTCTCTTCTCACAGCTCTGGATGACAAAAATAACACAAAATGGTGACAGTTCTTCTATTGCTTTATTTCATTATAATTTTCTTCTCCCTCCTTCCTCTGCCCCACTGAGGGACGTTTTGGCAGTTTGTGAGCATCACCCTGTTCACATTCACTGAATGTTACTACAGGCATTTCTTTCATGTGACAGCTTGAAAAAGGGATGTGAAAGCTTTCCTTCTTGTCTTCCTGGCCTTTTCCTCCATCATCTGACCCTCATGAATGCTCTCCAGCAAACAGTTTGCCTTTCTTGCATGGTAGAATCTGGAAATAATTGCCTGCCACAGCACTTACTTCTATCAGTGAATAATCTTGTGTAATTGCGCTGTGGTCTTTGCTCCACAGTTCATTTTCTTAGCTCAGAAATGTGCTTTTATTTTTTTTTAACTATTGCATATATTCTGTTTATTCCCACAATTCATTGTTGCCAATAAAATAGGAAAATAAGGGATAATCACCACTTAAATGCTTTAAAACCAATGCCATGTGTAGGGAAAAAAAAAACAACCAAAGAAGGGAAAAATCCTACCATCCTCAAAGGAATGGGCATCAAATGTGCTCTAGCCAAAGTACTGGCTTTTTCTGATAGATCATATATAAACTCAAGGTCCTGATAATCTGACAAGCCACAGTTTTATTCTTTGAATCCCTAACCACAGCTCAAAAGTTGGCTGACTTGCATCAGAGGCTCTGTAGTTCTGTTTGTTGCCGATCATTTGTTTGTAATTGGTATAGCAAGCTCTGGGAGCAGGGAATGTCATAATCCTGTGTCACTGTATAGCTCCAAGGAGATTGCTGATAAATAACAATAATATACACACATATAATGGATACAGGCAGCAGCCAAACAGGACAATAATTACTGTCTTGGTGGAGCTTATTAACTTAAATCAGGCAGAAAGAGATTTTGTGAATGGATGCCACCTTTGTAATTTCCTGGGGGAGAAAAAAAAGGCCAATATACAGCTTTCAAAGTATGTGCCCAGAGTGATGTGCTTCATGTGACCAGGGAAAGCCATAGATATATGTGTGTCTTTTTTTTAATGGTGTCTAGTATTTACCCCAGTATTTAAGGCAGAGACTAAACTGGCCCTGTTTGATCTGATTGTCTCTGTGACCTGGCCCCCATCAGAGCATATTTCCTCACCTAGCATTGGTCCTGCACTCACCCCCAGGAAGTGACCCAAACCCAGCTGACTTGAAAGTCCTCCCTAAATCTGGGTGATATTTTAGTGTCTTGGGATGGCTCCCCCAGTTTTCAAAGCCCAGGGGTGTCTGCTCTGCACACCCTGGTGCAGCTGCCTGACTTTCACACCTCTGAGCAGGACTACTTCAGGTTTTGCTGAAAACTAAGGATGTCCACAGTACAATTGTCTAGCTCCAGTGTTAGCCAAAAGCCCAGCTGCTTGGCTGCCCATCCATGGTCTGTCTGTATAGGAACATATATATTCCAGCAGAAAATTCTGGGCAACCTTTGGCCAGATTCAACTACACATGCAAGCTGCTCTTTGCCATTTCATTTATGCAAAGTAGCAGGAAACACAAGTAAAGTAGATACTTGTTTAACACATTTATCTCTGTTTTACAGCTTGGGATTGATCTAAAGCAGCAGCACAGCATACCTATTCTGAATACATACATTTTTTTAAGACATAAAGGGGAAATCTTGGTTACAGTGAAATTTATGAGTGTTTGCATTCACTACCCTGTGAGTCCTGTCTGAGATTCATCATCAAGCCAATGTCTTTGGGTTCATCTCTACAGATGAACCTCACAGCTGAAATACATTGAGCTGACAACTCCCAAGGAGGAGTCTCCACAATGAGAATTTTCATCTCTTCTGGCTGGCATTAGCATGAAGTCAGAGGAGTTATCCTCAGTACATATTGGTTTAATTAAAATTAGTCTTCTCCTCAGTCAGTGGAAATTATCAAAGAGGGAAATGTTAGGGAATTCTCTGCTGCTGAACTGTGGAGAAATGCATGCAGAAATAGGATTCCCAGGTCCCTCGCTCAGCTAATGAGGTGCATGGCATGGGTCCCCTTGGTGCAAATGTGGGATAATCAGCGCAGTCTGGAATTGCACTCTCGGGAGAACCAGTCCATCACGCTCCTGCACCGCGGCTCGAGTCTTCTTCCATTCTGAGTTAATAATAAACACAACCCAGCTAAGTGATATACGTGACACGTTTATTACCATGTCCCTTAGAAGCAATTTCCTTTCTGCTCTGTTTTCTCACAGACAGTGTAATTACCAAGTTAAAGAGAGCAGAGGAAAAAAAAAGTTTCCAGACTTGATCTTTCCCAGATGAAATGACAAAATTACTGAGCCAGTGTATACTCTTCAGATCTGTAAGGAGATACACCTCAGGGTTAACAGCTGCATTTCAGCAAGTCTTCAAGTGAAGGGACACAGTGAAATCAACTCCGTGTAGGTGCAGCTTAGTAGCAGGAGATTTTTTCATGATTATACTGGAGCCGTTTGTGCCTACATGGAAGGCAGGCACTGTGACATTCCTAGCTGTGTTTTGCAAAACAAACCTAGCCACCATTCCTGGCATAACAGATTGCCCAGTTCCATACAGGGAAAAAAAAAAAAAGCAAAATCCTAATGCAGTAGGATAGGAGCAGGTGACCATTGACTTTGTCACAGTGAGGATTTCCCTCATGTGCTGCCTCATATTGGGCTGTGCAGGGTGAACGCCCTGGGTTTTGCATTTATTGTTCTTCCTGTTCACTCTGCAGCCCCATCACCAGGGAACCTGTTCAAGGAGGACCAGAAAATAATCCCTCAACGCAAATTGCTCAGCAGCAGGTGCCCTAAACTGTCCTATGCATAATAGTTGCATATTGAGCACATTGGTGCTGGTTGATGGTTGGATTTGATGATCTCAGACACCTTCTCCAACCTTAATAATTCTGTGATTCATAAACCAGAAGGCTGAGAGGAGTGTGAGTGAGGGTGTGCAGGCTGAGAAGCACTGGGAAAAAAGGCCTTTGGATTTCTCTGCACCAGTGTGCCCAGTGAGAAATAGTTTCCATACATGCTTTCAGCTCCTTCTGCTTGGAAAGAAAGGACACAGCCCTGAGGCATGATCATTACAATGGGTTCTATGTAAGTTGCTCCTTTTTAGCATTTGTCAAACTGCAGTGAGCACAGGACAGTGTGGCAACATGTCCTCATTCAGACGTGGTTCCCATGGGCAATGGATCATGCTGGGAACCGGACAGACGGCTGCTGGGTTCTGGCACAGCAAGGCAACCTAAGGTGCTTGTGTTTTAACCTCTAAAATCCCAGATTATTTGGCTCCTGAGGGTCTGCACTGAGTGTTGGTTAAAGCAACAGGGGCACTGTCTGGGTGGCAGGACCCTGTCTTAAATCATCCCCTGCCACGTTCTCTCTGCTTCCCTGTTGGTCAGAGATTTGGAAATTTTCAGAGCAGACTGCAAAGCTAGCAGTTTTGTGAGTCTGCCCACTCCATATTAGATTTCAAGAAGGGAAATTTAGCAGTAGAAGAACAAGGAGGCAGGGTCAGCCAGCAGGAGGGTGATGTGATGGAGCGACACAACACGTGCCATGGTGTGAGGCAGACAAGGACCCCACACTCACCTTTCTCCAGCACCACCAGACCAAGGGCACATCCAGACCGAGCATGAGGAGGATCCCTTGGAAGGGTCAAACCCCTCTTCCTTGTGGAGAAAGTCTCAGGAGCTGGTTTTCAGGGGCTGCTGTCCTGTAGGGCTGGTCTTGAAAGCTGCCTCTGTTAGAGCAGGAATTGGGATCCACATGGAGTCCTCCCGCCTCCAAAAAACCTGTTGTGTGACCCTCATGGCCATCCCAACCAGTCAGTGGGCCTGGTGCCCCAGCAGAGTTCCTGCTCCTTGCCAGGCAGCTGTCATGACTGGCTTGATGTTTCCTACAGCCCAGGGCAGAGATGGACACCTCGGGTCTGTGACGCTGGGATATCCCCACGCTGCGGGTCAAACAAAGAACTAATTAAGTTTAATCTTTCCAGGGCAGGAACCATGGGCCAGATTTCAGCTGGTGTAGATCAGCATGGCTCTGCTGGGGTCAATGGAACAAACCCAGCCTGTGCCAGCACAGGCTCTGGATTAGTGCCTGCCATTGTGCACAGTCACAAACACTGTTGAGTGCCATGAAATTGGAATGAAAGATTAATAAAATCATATTTTGCATTGTCCTCAGCACAGACAGGCCATTTGAAATAGCACACCAGCCACGTACTGTTGGTGGCTCTGAACCATGTTGCTTTCAAAATACATTGCTGTGTATAGAAATTAATATGGCTACATGGTGAAAAGTATTATCATCCGCATTATTTGTTAATTTAAGCTTATGGCTAAACAATTCACTTCATTTAGCCTTATAGTTTTTTATTTTAAATTGCACACAGCACTTCCAAGTGCTTTATAAGCTCAGCTGTTCTCTGGGCTGTTTTCCTGGGAGTTTAAGAGGTGGTGCCCCTCAGGGTTCTGCTCATAGAGTGTCCTTAATACCAGTTAGAATCAGTGTGCTGGAGGAAACATCTCTTCACTTTTTCTTCTCCTCCTGCAGTTTCTGCAGAATTCCTCTTCACTGACAAACTCCCCAAGAGAAGGTTTCATTGCAATTTAAGATAACCATGGTAATTTAGCAAATTGAAGTCCACTCCTTTCCTTTGACAATATATATGATACTGAGTGAGACTTAACATGCACATGTTTTTGTTTGGAAGCAGCATCACAGGACTATGTACTAGCCTAACATCCAGGCCCTTTTTCCCTAAATAAGAAAGTTTTTTTAAAGTCAAGCCATTTACTCCCTATGGCTTAGACTCTGTTCCAGAAATTGTAATTGAATTTTGCAACCTCTGTCTCAAGCTTACTTGCTTAGGATATTAAAAGTTAGTATTGCCTTAAAAGCAGTAATAGTAGATTAGCTCTTTAATCATATCACACATCTGATTTGCAATAGAAAACAACTTTGTGGTCCAGCCGAAGACTGGAGCTGAAAAAAAAGCAGATAAAATTTAATTTCTTGGGGATGTAATAGCCTTTATTCTTGCAATTACTCACCTATGTCTTCTCAGATTAGAGTTAATTACTGGGAAAGATAAGCTGCTCTTTCTTTCGTTGTTACAGCTGGGGTGATACTGGATCAGTATGACTTTGTACATGCTCATTGCACCTTGAGAGACATATTCTCCAGTGAAAATTGACAGAACAATTTCAGCAGACATAAAACCTGCTCCTGAATTTGCACAAGGCCTGCAGATGCTCCTGCCACAGAGTAAGTTTCCATGCAGACAAACCAGGAGAATGGTGATGTGATGTTCTCTTAGAGGTTATGAATTCATGAGTCTTCAAATGTGTTACTGCTTTGATTTCATGTCCCTGGCACAGCCAGGGTGGTTTGCTGTGCATTTCCTCATAGAGAAGGAGCCTTACTAGGCCAGCTGGATGACAGCAGAAACCTTGACAGGCACCCTTTGGATATGCTAAAGCGCTGTCAAGCCTCTGCAGATCCCTGTTTGATGTCCTCTAACCTGGGAAAGATTTCCAAAAGGAAGGGGTTTCCAAACAACTATTGCTGGTTCCTGGACTCAGGTTTTGTCCCTGTATTTCAGAAAATATCTTCATAGCTCCAACTGGCAAAGCTTGGGGTCTCACAGGTGCAATCTCACCTGTGGTACCTGTATCAGACATGTCTCAAAGGTAGCTCTGATTTCTGCTGGAGCTCCTGTTCCATGTCTGGTCCCTTAAGACAGGTATTGTGGCCTACCAGGTCTGTATTGTACGAATTGCCATGGCAGATGTGTGAAGGTAAAACATTAATTCTTTTGGTAGCATTAATGCCTGGAGTTCAAGGAGGTAGTCCCTTGATATTAAGGATCCCAATGTATCTCTGTTGACCCAAGGACAGTAGAAGGAAAAAAGAATTGTCTAAAGAGGAGTCAGAGCTGCTGCTGCTTTGATCCATGCCTCTTCCCTTTCTCTCTTCTTTGCCAAGAAAGCAGGTTGATACTGGCCTGATCCATTAACAGCCTGTCTCTATTCCTAACAGCCTCCCAACTCAGCTCTGCCTGTGTCTGTTACCTCTCTGATTTTGCACATCATTACCCATTCAGCTTCCTTTTCTCATTACATCTGGGAACCTTTGCTGTCAGAGGGGTTCTGTTCCCTGCTGCAGCTCTGGGTTTGGCAGTGAGATGTCAGGAGCCAAAGCCAGCATTGCTCAGCCCATGTACACCAGCAGGGCACTGGGCTGGACAGGGAGGCTGGCAGCCTGAAGTCCCTCTCCACTGTGGCCTTGCTGTCTACCCTGGGGGTTATTTCCTCTTAGAATTCCCTGCTTCATCCCAGCCGGGTGAACCCCTTTGCTATTATGAGTGGGCTGTGCTTTCCAAACATTTCTAACTATCCATGCACCATCATGCTTGACTTCCCACCTGTCTTCATTCAAATCCCCCTTGAACACTCAGTCCTTCCAAGAGGCCTATAAATGCTAACCTAAGTCAAGATAATGTCATTATCACTGCCATTGATGAAGTAACCCATCAAGTGCTGAAATAAATAATTTTCCCAGGGGATTACTGCCTGAAAGCCAAATGTAATCAGTAAAGCTTGGGTTTGACAGGGCTGTCACAGATAGAATTCATTTACTAATGAGTTCCAGCCTAAAAGTCCACATTGGTGATGTGTCTGTGGTTTTAATGAAACATTATAGAAACCTTTTTCTCAGTATTTTTTGCTTGTTAGATATGCTGCTTGTCAGATAAGTCTTCCCACTTGATGAGCAAGTTTTTTTCTGCCTCTTCCCTCAGCTGAATAATAGGTCTCTCAGCATTGTGTTGCCAAATGCTGTTTTCTAAAAATCTTATTTGATCCTTTGGAATAAGGATCAAATTGGCCAAAATCAACACGCCAGCTGTGCTATTGCTGGTCCATGGAGGGATACTGTCTTTTGCAGAGGTTTTTACAAAATAGTTCCTCCTGACAACTGCTGAGTGAAAAAGAAAGGTGCTATCTGTTCACCATGCTATCAGGAGAAAACTTGAATCATCGATAAGGGTGGTTTCTAAGCAACCAAATGCAGTCTACAACCATAATAACAGCACTTTGAAAGTAAATCACTTAGTCTGGTACATGCCCCACTCTCCAATTAATGGCAAATTCTTATGAGCTGTATTGTCTGGCAGACACACATTTAAAGGGCTGAAGTAGTTCAAAAACAACACTTCAAGTGGTAGAAAAAAATTCAGAGTAATTCAGATCTCCCAAAGACTAATAGCTTTACAGAGTTTTTACAGAAAATGCCCTAAAGATTCTAATGGAAAATAACAATTCTTACCTCTTCTACCCTGTAGGATATTCCTGTGAATTGTGTCTCTGTTCAAGGCTGACTCCCCAAAGCTACAGAAAAAAAATTGCCATAGCTTTTTGAATGTTTTTCCTGATTTTTCCCATACAAAAGTGACTCACATAACATCAATGTAGTGTTTATTATAGTGCAGAAAACTCACTCCTCGTAAGAGAATCATATACTACATCATTGTCTGCTCTACTGAAGTGTAAAAACCAGTTAAAGTACGATCAAAATGATCTTTTTCAGTAGGCAATATTGCAGGAGGTGATACAGAAACCTGCAAAAAAGTACCTTTCCCTGCCACAGACCACTTCCCAAGTCCTTTACTCATCAGCTTGACTCCTTGCCATGCGTATTCCTTTCTTGTTTGCTTCTCTTCACCATCTTACTGCAGAGAGAAGGTGGTGCTACCCAGTGAGCTATTCCTATAAAAGGCCTTGTTGTCTGTCCTTGGTAGCCCTTCTCCTCTTCCCATGGGCAGAGAAGCATGGGGAGCAGCAGCCCCCAGTTTCTCTCAGCTGAGAAGCAAGCCAAGAGGATTCATATCTTCATCTCCATCCTCCTGGTACATTTTAACAAGCAGGGAGGGATTTAGGGGACCTGACTGGCCATGAAAAGAGATGTTTTAAATGTTTCAAAATGCACTGCAGAAGAGAGAAGGCAGCAGGTGATGGTTCTTGTGCATGGCTTTTGTGAGGAGGGAAGGGCAGCAGCTCTTTCTCAGGAGGCTCCATCAAGGATGCTGCCGGGAGCTGGGCGCTGATGACACAGAGCACTGGGAAATGGGAGACTGGGGAAGCAGGCATCCTTTCTGGTTAGGGATCAGCTGAGAGGGGTGGCAGGGAGCCTGCGGTCACCTACTTCTTCATGTGCATGGTGTTGAAAGGACCACAAACCCTGTGGTCCTGTGGGAACAAGGACCAAAACTTCAAAAAAGCAGATGTTTGCTGGGGGAAACACTGGCACTGAGGCCACCCAGGAGCCTGAGCAATTTACAAAGAACTTTTCATGCTGCAGTTTGGATCCTTTTAAGTGGCATGCTAAGATGTCCCCATAATTTCTCTTGACCTAGGTATAAAATGGGAGGTAGAAACTGTATACCTGCCATTGCTTTATCTGACTTGTCTAGATTGACGGTGTCTGGCATGATGATAGTGCTGAACACAACTGAAATACAAGCAGTACCAAATAACTTCCCAGAGGAGTTGCAGAAGCTCAAGGATGCAGCAAAAAAAGGTGGGAATCTGGGTCTAGGACATGAGGCAGGGAAATACTGTGACTGCCTTAGTTGCAGACCTCTACACTAACATACATTTGACAAAATATTTAAAAAAAAATTTTGATGGCATCATAGAATCTGTCCACATGTTAAGTGCTCCTGGTAAGCTTGATATATTTAGTTGTGGGAATATAACCTCCACTTCTTCAAATGCATGCAAGAACCAACCTCCTCTCCAACTGCTCTCGTGGAAGGACATTTGGTCAGGATCCTCGACACAGGGCAGCCTTTAGGGAGCAAAAGGTCCTTGGGTCCACAGCAAGCCACCACATGACAATGATGTGTCTGCTCAGTGGAGGATGCACAATGAAATTTAGGAAATTATGGGAGAGGAGGCATGAAGGGAGGAACCCCTTTTACAGCAAGTATGAGGATGTCTTAGGCTGAGCCAGATTTGGAGATGTGATAAACAAGCCAGATGTTTCAAAAGTAGAATTCTGGATACTTGCAGGGGCTCTCACCTAATGCCAAAGAGTTCTCCAGGATGATGAGAAAAGTACAACAAAGAAATGTAATGATGTAGGTTTTATTACCCCCCAGATCTATGTATTTCTCATGCTACCTGATTAAAGATCATATTTTTGTTTAGAAACCAAAGTGAATCCTGGGAGTACTTCAAGGTCTGAAAGGAAGAAGTCCAAGGAATGTTTGTTCTAGTGGAGAGATTATGTCATTTTCGTAAATTTCAAGATATATTTCACATGTATATATGAAGAAGGGGCAGCTATTTATTGTTGCAGTGAGCAGCAGGGTGTTATGACACACTGCAGAAGACAAGGGTAACCACGTTCTTGTTAATAGATTCCTTGGGGTAGATTAAGCAACACTGGATGATCAGTGTTTGTAATACACACATCTAGGGTTTATTACAGAACACTTTGGTTGCAGAAGAAAACAGGTATGTAGCCATCTTGGTTATTATTGTCTACAGCAATATAAAAAAAACGAAATCATTGCAATATAAATGAGCAACAACATCACCCAAGGACATGCAGGAGGGAAAAACAAAGAGAAAGGAAAAGAGTGCAAAGTTCTCAGCAACTATAGGCTGGGTTAATTGAAGACTCGATCCGTCAGGTGCTGGGGGATATCCAAGAGAGTGGTGGGAGGAAAAGCCTTGGGAAAACCCAGAGAGCACAACCTCTGTTGGGTTTATATTCACTCAGGTTCAGATGGGAATGCCCACATACCTCCCCTGAGGCAGGAGCTTCACACTGGATGATGTAATGTTGTGGATCATGGGACATTTTGGGGAGTTTCAACAAAGCACCCCAGCATCTCCACAAAAAGGGGAATGTTTTGAGTCATTATCCTTTAACAGTTCTATCTCTCACACCAGGAGTAAAGGACACAAACCCATCCACATGAATCTAAGGGCAGTGAATTTCTGAGCTGAAACTAAGAAGGAGCTTGTGAGCATGGCTTCCTTGTTGACAGCAGGGCACTGCCATGCCTCTTCTGCAGCTGAAAAGGTCTGGAGAGGTTTTCGTTCTGGTTGGCCTGGTGGTCCATGCTAGAAGGAACTCTTGAGGTGAGAGTAAATTGATGCATTAGGCAGTGGCTACCCTAGACTCGTGACAGTGGAGGGCTGGTAGGAGAGGCTGGGATAGGATACCCATCACAGACCTACCTCTGCTCCCTGAGACCCATGACAGCCATCCAAATGTGGGCAAATAGTGGGCTACTATTCCTAAGGCAGCCCCTGCCTGTGCCAAGTCAGCCATAGATGTGTTCTCATGGCACAGGACCAAAACACTGAACAGCAGCTGCGATGTGGAGAGGGCATAAAGAGTGGAAAGTTCTCACCCCCACATCACAGTCACCCGTGTTATTAATTACCTGCAAGGAAGGAATTAGAAAGTACAGAGGTAAGAGATCTCTGCGGTCTCCACAGCTCTTGGAAAAGCAGACTTAAGAAGCCCCAAACCTCCTTCTCAGGGCAGTTTCAGATATTTCTCTCCTTTTTAGAAAAATTCCATGTCAGCTTCTCAGCTGTACTTGCATATGGGGTACATATGGAGGAGAGAAAAAAAAGCAGTGACTGGCGCCAAACGGGGCCTGCTGCAGCCTTTAACAGTCTTCTCTTCTTACTATTAAAATGCAGCTTTGCCCAGTGAAAATGCTGCTTTATTGCTGCAAAAATACTTCCCAAAGACACGGCCCTTGGAGCACAGCAGGCAAATGTGACATGAAGCAGGCGGCTTCGGAATGGCAGGCACAGGGGCTGAGTGCAGCAGGCAGGTCAAGGCTGTCCCAGAGACTCCAGCCCTGCTCACCTGGCTAGCAGAGAGCTGCTTGTAGGTGGGCTGAGCAGTACCTGGGCTGGGGTTCTTATGGGGAAAAGCAGCAATGATGCAGGGTTCAGCGTGCCCTGGATCACAGCTCAGGGGATGGGACCATGCTGAGCCTTCATCCATCCATCATGGTTTTCTCCCCACATGGGCAACTCTCCTCCATCTCGTCTGGACATTAGTGGGGACATCTCTCCAGCTCCAACAGACTGCTTTCACGTGGGACCTGGCTCTCTCCTCTTCACATCTCCACAGTCCTGGCCTCATTCCTGTGCTCCCCAGTCTGTGTGCATCAAAGAACAATTGCACATAGGAGGATGCCTTCTGCATCCCACCACCATGTCCCAGTCTGGGGCCCTCTGCTGCCCTGTATTTTGCATGGTACTGCCCAGAGCAATGAGCCCTGGTGGGGGCTCCTCTTCCCATTTGCCCTGGTGGGGGGCAGGAAGAAAAGCGAAGGCAGGACCTGGAGGAGGACACGCCGATGAGGCCAGGGAAGCCCATCGGTTTTTGAGGCTTGTGGCGGGCTGTGGCTGTGCTGCTGCACCTAGGGAGAGGCTGGCAGCTCCTCTGGAGCCTCCTGCCCCGTGTGCCTGCCAGCTGCTGTCCATGCTGCAGCTGCCCACAAAGGCAGCGTGGGCAGGAGGCGGAACGGGAGCGATGCCGGGGCTCAGGTTTGGAGGGATGGTGAGCTGCCCGCAGCGGGGACGGGCAATGTGCCACCCACACACCATTGCAGGGCAGATTTTGGGAGCTGTGACTGTGAGCTGCGGTCCTTGGGGTCTTCCTCCCCTCTTCCACAGCACCTGGCAGTCTCTGAGCAGCAAGTCAAAATCTATTTGTGATCAAGACAAATAGTACTTCAGTGGGTGCCAACTACTTTTGCAGGCATTTGACTAGAAGCTGTAGAAGGACAGCGCTATTCACAGTATGAATCTGCATCAGGACAGTGCTGACCACATAAACCTAAGTCACTGGTTCAGAGATGCCCAAAAGAGGGAAGAAAATACGGGCTTACCAAGGTCAGTGGAGTCTTAACCCTTTCTGCTGGTTCTTGCCAAAGCCCCTAGGAAAAAGACCTTGTTTTTCAAGAGTTGTTTTCTTGCCTGCACTATCTGTGCCTGTTCTCCTGCACTTCCCACCCACCTGGCTGCATCCTCAGCAATCTGTGAGGGCCGCACACCCTCTTTAAAGGCAACAGCAGGCTGTGAAATACTTTGTTATCAAAGCTCTGTCCTTTGGCTGTACTGCGCCTGTCATCAGTACACATTTTAAGGCTTCTTGCATGACACTGCAGAGTTTTCTTCACCAAACAGGATGCAGAGTAGGTGGGAAATTGGTGCATTGTTTTTGTTTTTTTTAATCCTTGTCTTGTCTTTCCTTTAGTTCCCACCAAAAGATGTGGTTAGGGACATGGTTTAGTGGTGGACCTGGCAGTGCTGGGTTAATGGTTGGACTTGATGATCTTGGAGGTCTTTTCCAAGGTGAATGAGTCTCTGGTTCTCTATTTTTGCTTTCCCTGTTTCACAAATACACACCCATACTTATGCACTACCGCTGATACCAACTCACATTATCTCTTCATGTCAAAGTAAGATTTGTATTCATCTCTTCCTGTAGCAGCCCAATGGTGAAGAGATGAACATTTTAGCAGTTATAATTAGCTGAGATCAGTTTTGATGAGTTACTTCAGAATAGGAAAGTGAAATTAGAAGTTAAATTTCATTGCGAGAGAACTGGTTGCATAAAGAGGTGGTGGAATTAGTAAAGAAATATGGAATAAAAATAATAAATAATAAAAATAATGAGCTTCAGGAAAACTTTTTTGTTTGTTTTGTTGTGGGGTTTTTGTTTTGTTTTTTCCCAAGCGTTGGTAAGTTTTCAGAATACTTTGCCCACACCCAAAGTTACCTTTCTGTGAAAAAGAAAAGGATCCTATTTTTTCAGAACAGTCTCTGGGAAGCTGTGATAAATCACATACATTGTTGTCACCTCACCTCAACCATTCTGAAATTTCTGTGGCAACCACAACCAGAGACAGAGGTGAAAAATATTGGGTTGGAATGGAAGGGAATGAGTGGCTGCTCTTGGGCTATAAGAAAATAACACAGGTGTTAAAGTGTCTTCCAGTGCCAACCCAAACAAAGAGTGGTCTGTGCTTAATTTTCCTTGGAGTGACAAGGGTGTAGTTTCCAAATACAATGAGATTTCTTTCCATAAAATTTAGTTTATGAATCAAGATTACATTTTCAAACTGAGAAATTAACAAGTCTGTGGATTTCTGGATTCATATGTTTTGACAAATGAGGTTGATTTTAATGGCATTAGCACTGAGTGGACAAATGGGACTAATTTGCAGGATAGTGGATTCCAGATATAAAAAAATTGTTGGTGATAAAGATTTATGAATACCGTGTCCACACTGATGAAGTGCTTGGTTGTTGCTACTTAAAATTTAATACTAGCTCCCCTTGGATTTTTTCTTTTGTTTTCATCCTGTGGCCTTTTTGAGGGCAGAGAAAGAAGAAGACAGCAAAAGGATTTAGAGGATGTGAACAGGGTCAGGCTCTGCACACGCCAAAGAAACAACAAATTGTCTGAGGTCATAGACGTTGTTAAATTGCACTCAAAATGTCCAGTGCTTTTGTTCCAGCTGATATCCTAAAGCAGATGTTTGGTTGTTTATTCAGCCAGTGGAGATAAAGCTGAGCTGGCTGTGGTGGGGACTGTCATCTGCCTGCCTGGGGCACTGTGCCAGCAGGAGATGCTTCAGACCCTGGTGCTGTGCTTTCCTTCCCAGCAAGGG
Organism: Rhabdornis inornatus; assembly: GCA_013397075.1. NCBI lineage: Eukaryota > Metazoa > Chordata > Aves > Passeriformes > Rhabdornithidae > Rhabdornis > Rhabdornis inornatus. Next base: position 255,310 of record VWZS01000305.1, on the reverse strand, counting down.
GAATGATGCCTGCACAAGTGCTCAGGGAAAGGTGCCTGAGACCCAGAGGGTGCTGGGGACCTCCTGGCTCAGCTCCCTCCTGCTGCTTTGCAGGAAAAGAAGAGGAAAAGGTGTGGGGATTTCTAAGGCAAGGCATAACTTCTGCTGCTGGATCTTTGGTGGTGTTTCCAGGCTGTCCCAGGAGGGAAACAGGTGGAAAGGGAACAGCTTTTGTTGCCTCCTTGAATTATCCATGCCTTTACGGGACATGTGGGTATTCCCTCTCCCAAGGCAGGAGGAGGGCAGAGCAGTTCTTGGGCAGTGTTGAGTTCCTCATAAAGGCCACTGATTTCAGAGGCAGTTTTAGGCAGTTTTGTATCAAAATGTTTTTAAAAGCTAGGGGGTTTTTTTGCATATTGAAATGGCAGTACTCTGGGAAAGCTTTGGTGGGCTCTCAGCTCCTCTAAACACATTTCCATAACAGCTGATGCCATGGAATAGCATCAGGCTCTGTGTTGCTTCAAGCAGCATCATAAACCTGGTGGTAGCAAAATGCTTCTCTGGGCCATTCTGCCTCCAGAACCTCTTGTCATGCACTGTTGGATGGGATGCTGAGTAGTTTAGGCAGAATTCGTGTAGCTACTGAAATATTCTGACCTTTAAAATGACCTTGTTCCTCTATCAATGGCTAATATCAGCGACTAATAATCTTTCTTTTCTGACTGATCTTTTAAAAAAATAATTATTGGGGTATGGTGTAAGGTAGCAATTGCAAATAGACAACATTTATTTTGACTTATCAAAGTAGACAAAAACAATCCCAATAAATGTCAGAAGAATGACTGACTGGGCAAGTAAAGTTCTATTGCTCTATATAATATTCCCTGTGCAATGTGGGTTTGCAGTTTCATATCATACCATAAAGAGCAGGTAGCTCATGTGCCTTTCTGAAGGGCACATGAGCCCTTCCAATTCACTCCTGTAACTGTCTGGTACATGCCTTCTGTTCAGCTATTATTAAAAAAAAATTAAAATGTGATCTGAATAATCTTTTGCCTCCTGAATTTCTTACTTTCTTCTCACTTATTTTTGCCCTAAGATATTCTTGCCATTGGTTTTTCTTGGGGATGTTACATAGAAGGCTTTAACCTCTAGCAGTTGTTTAAAATTAACTCTGGCAAAATGAAAGTAATATCATCATAATATTCTAATAGGAGGTGATTTCTCTGCTTCAGAGACCAGAATATCCATGCATAGCATCTGGCAAATTAAAGTCCAGGAGGGAAGAAGCTGGCAAAGAAGGCAGGGACGCAGATGAAGACAGAGAAAGCCAGTGTCTTTTTCCTCTTAACTGGCACCTTCTACCAGCACACCTGCTCCACGTCCCCAACATCTGCTGAGCTGATTTGATGAATCTCTACTGTTAGGCTTATTTTCATATTTCGAGGTTACATGTCTGAGGTCTAGGGCTGTTTTCATCCTATACCTGGAGCATCAGAAGTAAACATGCAGCTGACTGATTTCCCATGTCTGTCAAAATTGGGCATCTCTAGGGAGTGGTTCACCTGTTGGGTGGGACATATCAACATCTTTTTTAAATAGTCTAAGGCCAGTTTTGCAAAATATTGTTCAAAAATCATTTATATATCATCTATATATCATCTGTCTATATTGACAATTCAGTCGGTTCAGGAAACTTTGCCAAGGAAATGGACCTCCAAGTCACTACACCTAAAAGAAAACATTTCTGCCCTTTGCCCAGCAAATAGTATTTGAAGACAGTTAGAAAAGCATCTTTCAATCACTTTGCAGGGGTGTTTTGTACCAATGAAGATGAGGCTGGGTGCTCAGTGACATTGTCAGATGCATTTCTGTCAAGATCAATAGGAGTTGGCAAGGTAACACTTTTCACATTCTGTGAAGTAGAAGCTCTTCTTTCTAAGCTAGCCATTAAATGCTCAAGAATCTAAATCTCCCTGAAAATCCCATTCCTTGGGAGTTAAGTTGCTTTTCAAAATGGTGTGTTTGGGACCCTAAGACATTTTTCAGAATGCCCTTTTGAAGTGTGTCATTGTAGATCCTCTTAGATGCTGATTGTGACCACAATATATTGGGGAGGGCTTGTGAGAGCCAAGAAAATTTGATTACCTATTTGTTGAGCATGTTCTTAGGCAGGACAAGTGAAAAGAGTAATTTTATTTAGCTTGAAGTATCTGGTAAACATAAAGAGAAAAAGAGCTCTGCAGTTGGACAGGTCTTATCTCAGTATCTTTATTTACATTTTCAAAGAACACTGACGCAATCAAGCTACCAAAAGAACTGCTTTCCATCGGCCTGGGAACAGAAACAAATTAGTCTTTAATAGTGTTGTGTGAAAACTCTGGTGAATGTTATGTAAAACTGTGCAAACAGAATGTTTGTGTTCTAGTTCCAGGTCATTTAGTGGGCAAAAAGAGAGACATTTTGTGTGAAATAGCCATGAAGTGGTTTGCTATTATATAAGGATAGGAATTGCTAGCTCAAACTAATGGTGACATGCCGAGAACCAGATGCTTCAAAGCAAAATGCAAGACATCCCAGTGTGGATAATTATGAAATAATCTGACCATAGGGGAAATTTCTGCATAAATGACTTTAGTCCTAAAAGGCTCCATGTTTGTATTGCTTCTGAAAAGGTTTTAGTCTGATTTCCCACAGACACAGGGCTTATGCAACCAGTGTGCTGCCTGGCTGTGCAAATCTCTGACTCCCTCCCTCCCTCCCTGTCTGCTCCCCTGTCTCCAGCAACCTCTGAACACGTCCCAACTCTGCCACATGGAGCAGAGAGGAGCAGGTCTCACAAATAGTCGATTTCCTACAGGTTTCATTAATATGAGCTGCTCCCTAGTGTGCAGAGACAGGTAATCATGCCAGCTCAAGGTGAGCTTACACTTCATTAGAAACCAGAGAAAGCACACAGGAGAGCATCTTATGAAGTGTTCCATCTGGGGGAAAAGCTTCAGCCATGGCTCTCCATCAACATGAGATGCAAATGCTAGGTAGCCACTGGCACTAATGGTGCTATCTCTTTCTCCTATTGATTACAACTGTGGATATCCCCAGGATTTAATATAAATACTTAACTCTTTGTGACTGAACATGTTCTCAGCTTTTATAACCTCCAGGAGCAATGAGTGCTAGTTGAATAAATTGCAGATAGGACATTTCCTTTAGGTACCTGAAATCTACAGATTTCCGTGTAGCTCTTCCCATAAAGCAGCTGGGCTTAATTAGTGCATGATGCTCTTTATGGGCCAGCAGGCTAATTTGTAAATTAATTAGAAGTAAGTTGAAGGCAGTCTCCTGCCCTTGGGAATGCTACAATTAATTGCTTCAAGGTGTTGAAACCTTGTCTCTGCCACATTGGGCTGGTTGACCCTTCTCTGCAGTCAAAACCATGTTAGAAAATTTATGCTCTCTCTCTACTCAGACCAGGACAGGGCATCCCCATGGCATCCATCTTTTTCACACTGGGATTCTGTGGAATCCTCAGGATGAAGATACAGTGTCTTCAAAGCTTGGCCATCTTCTCAAGGACCTGGGCCACAATGAGCTGCCCCATGTCAATCTTGCAGTGCCCCTTGCACTGTCAAATGCCACATCTTGCACCTCTTCTTCACCACCTTAACAGCAGCATGAACTAAATGAAGCCTCCTAGGAGAAGATCCGTGGTCCTTGCCATCGTGCTCACATTGACCCTGGTGGTGTTTAATACTGAACAAAAGTCACAAAAGGAAGTTTTAAGGTGGGAAGTGGGTCCTCTAAACTAGAAGGAGCTATGTGTACGTGTTTCCCACAAAATTCAGCAGCTGGTAAAACATTGCTAATGGGCGTGATGTATTCATAGAAACTTTGACAACTTCTCAAGGCACTCTGCTTTCAATTGCAATTGCACAACTTGCCTTTTACTTTCCACTAATGTTTGTGCAAGGACTTCATTGTTCCTAGGAGCCTATTGCAAAGGAACTTTGACACACCCACCCCTGGACTGCTTGCTCTTAAAATGAAGTAAGCAAAATAAAATCAATCTATATTTCATTTGGAAGCCCCAAATGATTTATAAGATGAACCAGCTTGTCAGGGACAGTCAGAACTGGCAAATAATATGTCATGTCGGAGATGGTGGATTACATGATTCACTGTTTGACTGAAACCCTCAAATATGCAGGAAAACATAGCTCTGGAGCCTATTTAGACAAGACATTAATTGAGTAAGTCCAGAAAAAAAAAAAAAAAATATATATACAATGTATATACATTTGTTCCCACAGTGAGAAGAGCCATGTGTTCATTCAGTTTTCTTGGAGATGTGGCTCTGATTCACACAGAAGTGCTGAAATAACCCAGCGGGCTGAGAGAGGAGCAGCAAAGCTCTGCAGGTCAGAAGGGACACAGACCCTGGTAAATTCAAAAGACTGATGGCACTTCTTATGAGTTTGTTCCTGAAACAAGGCTCTGAAGAATTTTGCTTGGTCTTTTTGTGAAGTAGCTGAGTGTCATGTGTTTTTGACAAGATGACCTTTTGGTGTAACACTGTGCCTCTCTGGGAAGCTGTATCAGGATGTTATTTTCCATACCTTCTCTTTGGCCCTTGTACATTTGTGTCCATGCGTGCAATATACTTCATGTTCCAGTCTTCTCCTGCATGTCTATCACACATCCGTGTTTCTACACTCTCACATAATCTATTTAAAGGGTGATATTTTTGGCTTTTAAGAGTGGTGTTAACAAGGATCAGATGCTGCCATCACTTAGGAAAGAGCTAGGTTTCCTTTGCCAGTTGCACTATGCACCGGTAAAAAAAAAAAGAAAATAAAAATAATCCATCAGTGTGGACATTACAGTGAAGTTCTTGTATTTAGCAGGTGAAAAGCCAGTACTCAGGCTGTAGTGAGATTTGCTCATGGAAAACCCCTGGAAGCTGTTTTTAGCAGCAAGGCATTAGTCACCCTTGGAAGGCTGCTGGCTGCTCCGTGGCTCTGGCTCGCGCGGTGCCACGCCAGGCCACGTGCGGGAGCGCTTTGGATGCTGCACAGCGCTCACAGCCACTCACCCCAGGTGCTGAGCTTAACTGCACGGCTCCTGCTTGTTTTAGGAAAACATGAGCTCACCTTCCAGACAGCTTCCTTGCCAGCCAGAAGGTGTGGGCTGTGGTCCTGCCCTGTTCTGAGGGGCCAGGAGGGGTAGGGTTCCACATATGCAAGGATATGCAAGGTGGCATTTCTGTCCTACAGGTCTGGGGACGTGGGTGGTCAGGAGACAAAGCAAGGGTGAGGAAGGGCTAAGGAAGGGATGTTTTCCATGTCAGATGGAGATCTGGCAAAGAGGAGACAGCAGAGCACTGAAATCATGGAGAGAGGTCTGAGGATTGGAATCTATTAGATCATCAGAAGTGGTGGATTAAGTCATGCTGCACAAAGGCTAAGGCAACTCCTAAAAAACTTAGGGAAAATACAGGTGGTGAAGGAAGTAGTCAGTTTAATAGATTGGAAATCTGGCTTGCCTGCAGGGATGCCACCTCAGAGCAATGACTCTTCCTGGGAAGAAGAAAGGCAGCTGCTGCCTGCTGGATGGTTACTCATCCTCTCCAATCTCCAGCTCCCGCTGATCTCCAGCACAGCTGGGCCAGCCAGGGAGGGGACTCTGGCTCAGTGCCCCAAGGGGAGTGCCAGATTTGTCTGGCTAGTGGAGGAGAGGGAGGAAAGACCCAGTGAGGATGGCACTGTGCTGGCTGTGCAGACATGGGGATGTGCTTTGGCACGAGTTAGCAGAGGCTCAGCCAGGTCCCTTCTCCCAGACCAGCCAGCCCTTTCCTTCCTCTGCAGCTGAGACAGGGATTTGCAGAGAAAAAAGGCTGCTGATACACAGTGTCATTGCTTTATAAGGAAATGTCTTGAAATAATATAGCCTTTGTTGATGTCTCTATTTTATGACAGCCTAATAGTGTGTGGACCTTGAACTGGATAAACAGTGTTGGGAACACTTTTTCTGATGGAGTGTATTAAACAAACATGAAAGTGTTAGAAAAGATACAGCATTTCATTTAGACATGTTGAAACACTGTCATGTTTTGTTTGGTGAATTTTCAGGGCCTGGATACCCTTCATTCAAAATACCTAGAAAGTAACACATGAAAAGTATGACAGAAAAAAAGGGTTGAACAGAGGGTCTTGTTTGATACAAGGTGGTTGGGAGAGGAACACCGGCTGCCTCAGCTGCTGAATTATCCCTTCAGTTTTTCTGCTAAGGCTCTCCTGGAGCAATGGAACAGTAGGCTCTTAAATCGTGACAGGGGATTCTCCTGGTGCAGGGAAAGCTCCTGGGTGGCCCCAAGATGAGCAGGTTGCTTAAGAGAGGCTTCAGTTGTGTTTTAACCAGGCAAGTCTCTCTGTATAGGGCTGAAGGCACGGGGAAGGCACAATGCAGCTGAGAAACTCTCTCCTCTGTTTCCATTTTGTGGCTTCTGCAATAATCTTTCCAAGGAACCTTATAAACCTCTAAGTAGTGGGGTTTTTAAAACACTGCTGTTATGGTAATAGTTTAGTTCTGCCTCCCTTGTTATGTGTTAACGGTGCCCTTCTTTTAGGTCTGCTAATAAAAGAAACTTAAACCTCAATGTGAAAGTCCTTGTAAAGTTACACATCAAACACATTTGTGCTTGTTCTCCCCGATATACAAGACACTGGGTGACTGCTGCGTCGGGGCTAAGTGTCAGACCTTAGCCAGGGACCTTGCCAGGACAGCTGCAAGGTCTGTGGCTCTGTATTCAGGATCACCATCTCTACCTACAGGGCAGAGCTGGAAAGGAGGATTTTACACAGCAAAAGGTCTCTTAAGTGAGAGGGGAAGGGGTGGGGAAACTTCAGACAAATTGGAGATAATGAAGAATATCACATATGGAATCTCGATTGGATTCATAATCTGTATCACACTTTGATCGTCTCTTTAATATATATTTTGAACCAACCTAGTGGAATAAATTAATGTAGAATTTATCCCCCTACAAGTGAATTATGCAGATTTTTTCACAGGTCTATGGAAAACTCTCAGTTACAGCCTTTAATTCTCTATACTGCCATTTTAAAAAGTAGGAAAAGAGGGATGTATCTGATTTTCCCAAACTGTTCAGGGTGTCACCTACATTCTGTGCAGACAGCCCAGTCCTCAAGGCACTAGGGTCCTGTTATCTTTGTTTGTATGGGGGCGATGAGTGAATGTAGATTGGTAGAGTCTGGGCATTTTTGGAGAAAGCTACGGTTCACATGACATCTTGAGAAGTCTCCTAGCTTTATATTTCCTGTAGTTTCTGTGAGCAATTGCCTACTGGCAAAATAAATGAAAGAAAAATCTAGGTGAGTGGGAAGTGTGGGCTGATTTCTGGAGGCAAGTACAGAGGAAAAAGCAGTAAGGCTGAATTTAGGCAGATCTAAAAAATACAAAAATGATGCCAACTTTTTCTTTCCTATTGCCAAGACAGTGTAATTTTATAAATAGAAAGAGTGAGGGTTTCTGTAAGTCATTAAGAGGTGGTAGTTTGGCTCTCCTAATCTTGTCTTTATGTGCTTTTGTGCAAAAGCAAGGACTGTCCCCTGTGAACACCATGAAAGTTGACTCTGCTTGTCACTAAGTGCCCTCAGAAAAGATGAAGTCTCGGGATAACTTTTTAAGACAGACAGGATCTTGCTGTGGAAATCCTTGGAGCTTCTGAGAGCTGACAGGCTTCCATATGGTGTACCCTTGGGAGCAGGTGGAATAGGGGTGGTCTCAGTTTTTGTATTCATGGATGGGAGATCAGTTTTGACCCCTGATGATGTTCTAAACCCTCAGGAAAAGTTAAAGTAGAGGTGCTTATGCTGGTGTTCTGGGATGACGGGGCTTGAGTCCGGTATTAAACCACTCTGTGCATCACACAGTGTGGCAGCCCTGGGGACCTGCTGTTTTATGTGTTTGGGTATGATGTTCCCAAGGACCAGCCAGACAAAAGCAGTTGGCCACTTGGAACTGGCTTTAGGGCCAAATCCAACTCATGAGTCCTAATTTGAGCCATGCTGGTGAAGCTGGTGTGAGGTCATAGACCTGATTCCTCTCTGAGATGGAAAGGATGTGCCCATCTGGACCATGAAATGAGCTGCTGGAGGCAGAACCCAGTTCCCACATATGCTGTGCTTTTCTTAGGGTGGCAGAAGGAATCAAAACTTTCAAAAATGGGACAGAAAGATTGAAAAAGGAGAAATTATTTTTGTAGTTGGGAAAAGGCAGAGAAAGTAAGAGAGAGACCTTGAATGGATCTTTAGTTTTGCTGCCAGTGGTCCCAGGACGAAGGCAGGATCCTTATTTATACACCTATCTGGTTTCTACCACAGGTTACAGCAGTTGACAGGTCTCCACCAGGAGGGTTAGATTCTGTTAAAGCAGCACTTTCTCGTGGAAAATATTTTCTGCCAGGACATTTTTGGCTAACTTTGGGCACGAACATGAGAAGCTCTGACAGCCGTGCCACAGTCACTTCATCCATGAGCAGCACAGAGGCTGCGGAGGGGCAGGAGGGGGCTGAGGACACAGCCCCTGCCTCTCTGTGGTGATGCTGAACATGGGCTGCCCTGTCTGCAGCTCTGGCCACCCAGATCTCTGCAGTGGTGAGAGCCCTGTGGCTTGCAGGCAGCAGCATGGGGCTTGGCCGATGGTGGTGGCTGTGTCTGCCCACGCAGGACCCGCTCCCCGTGGGCGAGCCAGCCCTATTACGACTTTCAGCCTTATTCTAATCCGACTGATGGATGGCCAGAGATGCTGGCGGGATTAGAGCTCAGCAGAGTGACGAAGCACTTGGGATTTGCCTTCGTGCAGATCCCTGCAGCACACCAAAGGGAAATGGCTGCTTCTGATTTACAAGCTGCAAGAACATTGCACTGAGGTGGAGTATTTTCTCCACAGTCTGCAGCCACAGCTTGGCCTGACGTGTTTTTCATGGTGTCTAATACGTTGTGCGTGGTGTCAGGCATTGGGATATCATTGTGGGGCTGGCTTCTGTTGGGTTCTGCTTCCCATGTCACCTGGCAGGTGGCAGTTCTGTGGGCACCTCTCTTCTCCCCCCCAAGCCCGATGAGAACTTGGGGTTCTTGCTCTTGGGGTGCCCAGCCCCGAGGGGATGATGGTCTGGGCTCCTTGGCAGGTACAAATCACCCAGCGCCCACTGACTGCAAGGTGGATTTGCACCATTTATGAATTTCATTCACTGCACTTAAAAAAGACTCCTTTTATTTACCATGTGAAAAAAATAATGAAAAAAGGAAAATTAAAGCAAAGCATTTCTATACATGCTGATTGCTTTGTTTACAGGATCTAAATGCTCCAGGCTGAAGCACTGATGCTGCTAAGAGAGTAAATTGCAAGTGCATCGCAGCAATCATCCCTGCCGCTTCCACAGCAACCGAGCACTCCCTCTCGAGTGAGCCTCCGATTTTAAGCCCTGAAAGAGCAGCTTGACACCCTGTGACCTGCCTGGTAATGTTCCTAATCCACCTCTCCATAAACCCAGGTTCCCGGGGGGGGGGAGGATCCCGCAGCCTCGCCTGGTGCTGTGCTTGCGGGAAGCTGATGGAGGTGGCCACAGGCTAAGTGGATTAAACCCGGGGAACGTCAGCTCGAAAATAGGAGCTGCAGCCTGACATAAAGATCTTGAGAAGTGAGAGGATTTGCTGGTGACCGGCGCCAGGCCCCCAGAGGAAGGGAGGGAGGGTCCGGTCCCGCCGGAATTTCCTCTGTTGGCTGTGGATGTCGGCTGTGTCTGGAGATGCCCGGGGGATTCTCGGGGGATGCTCTGCCTGGCTCCCAGCCCTGCAGCTCACACGCATCCTTGCTAGATGCAGTGGTGGAGCAAAATCAAAACAAGGTCCTGCGGGGGGCTGGCTGCCAGCACCGGCTTCTCCCTCCCTCCCTCCCTCCCCCTCGCCCTGTCCTGGTTTGAGCCCACCAGGTATCTGGGCTTGGCTGGGATGGCAACGCCTGGCACCAAACCCTCTTCCAGAAGGGTAACAACATTCATTCTTAGCTCTTACCTGGAGCTAAGAATGAGATGGAGACACATTAATTTAAAAAACCCCAAAATATTAAGAGTTAAAAGTATGATTAAAAAATACAAATAAAGTCATCAGAATTATTCTCCTCTCCTTGTGCCTCCCCAAACTTTTCATTCCTTCTTTTCTTTGTGCAGAGAATGATCTTTATAACAGTGGCTGGTTTTACCTTCTGTCTTGTGCAGTGAGAGGGCTTTGATAATCATAGCAGTACCCAAGCTAATGACAGCTCTTGCTCTTCTATAATATCTGATACTTTTTGACTGCTCCTTTTGCACTTCATCCCATTTATTTGCTTCACATAGAACGCTGTTAAACCTGTCTTTAAAAAGTAGTTGCCCTTGTAATCTGAAATGTGTGTGGATTGACTGCTGGATAACTCAAATGCAGGTCCATGGTGTTCTTACCAAATAGTAAAAAAATTAAACTCTCTTAAAAAACCCAAAAACTCTTTGACCCAATATAATCATATTAATGATTTTAAGTTTGAAGCTACTAAGTAGGGAAGATGGACAAATTGAAGCATGATTGTGAGGGGTAGTGATTCTTTCAAGCTCAATATTTTTAGGATAATAAGCATATCTTTATAAGCATAAGCTTTATATAATTTTCTTAGATTTAAGTACACCAAGGAAGCCCTGTTGGGTTTCACACACATAGATTCTGAGCTAAAAAACGGCAGCTGTGATCCCCCATCTGTCTTTTGGCCCTTTGGAAAGGTTAGATTTTTCTTTTTGTCCTAATACTGCAGGAGTTAACAGCTTAGGGGATGGAAACATGTCTGAAAGTATCCAGGAAGATAATACTTGGGAAGACAGGTTTAAGCTAAATAAGAAAGCAGATTTCATCAGCCTTCTTGGAAACAACCTGTCCAGAGACTTGTGATCCGTTTCTAAATTTGGGCTTTGCATTTTCCACATACAGGAAGTGATGAAAACAGCAGCAGTAATCCCTGGTGAGTATGGACACGCACATCAGAGGCTGAATGCCTTTGTTTGTTTAGGACTGCTGTAAGTTGGGTGTTGTAAACATGACTCATTACAAGTTTAATTAAGACAAAAAACATGGGAAATGTAGCAGAAGGTCACGCATCTTTCTTTGCAGTTTTGGCAGCTGAAGATTTTCCTGAGAGATTTGAATGTGCTGCACCAGCGCAAATATAAATACAGGTTTTATACTGATTTTCTCTTTCCCAAAATTATTTTTACCCTTGTTTTTTGGATGGTGCTATAACAGTCTGAATAGAAGAAACCTGACCTAATGCATAAGCACATTAACTTGTGGCAAGCCAAACTGCAGCTGATGAAAATAAAAGATGTGGTGAACATACGATAAAACTCCTAGTCAATTTGGTCCTGCCCCAACAATGAAAAATTTACTCCTGGATGAATCTGACTAAATGTATTAGACCCTCAAATACACACTTGTCAATGCAGAACCTGCCTGTTTCTCAGATTTTCAAATACACATTTGGTGTTCAGATGAGCACACTTGCTGATGGAGCGAGAATTTGTTCCAGACTAAGCTTCACGTCTCTGCAGATGTTGTGTGGAGCCTCAGATTTTGGTTCAGACAAGTTTCTTCCTGAAACAGCTTATATGGAGAACAAAATAGTCCTTATGAGTTGAGAGCCACAGTGTTCTTGAAAAGATGATGTTGATGCCCTTTTTTTTGCAGACTGGATAACAAATTCAGACAGTGGGTGTTGACCAAAGGTTTTGTTCATGGGGGCACTCTGGGAACTTATGACCTATTCAAAAATCTCAGTGATGCCACAGGATAGTCACAGGATAGTCACAGGATAGTGCTTAATGCCTTACAGATAACAACATATGATGTGATGATCTGCCTTAACATTGGCTACTTGGAAGCTGAGCATCCAGTCAAGTTAGCCAGTTGGACTCTTCCTATTAATAAAGTGAGAAAAAGAGGCAGGTAGGAATATCTATTCCATGTCTGCAGTAGGTGCCTATTTCTAACCAGTGAAGCCAGACAAGGGAGCCCTGGTGATTAGCTGAGACTGCCAACCTAACTAACTTCATTAAATTAAATTAATCCCAGCCTTAGAGATAGGAGTACATCTGCCAAAACACTCCTTCACGTACAGGACTTGTAAAAGCATGCTTCTTCAGGACTTCAGACAAGTTTATATTAAATTTCAAAAGTCTACTATCAAATCAAATACTCTTGAGGGTTCTGAGGTCCAAGAAGAGCAGATTCATACTGGTGTGGGCAAAACCCTCTAGGCACGTGAAAGAGATTAGCTGGGAAAAATTAAAAAATGTAAGATTTTTGGGTTAACACAGCCTCTTGATTTTCCCTAGAAATTGTGCTCTTAGATCCTCCAGAAGCATTTGAAAACTCCCTGGCTAAATTAAAAAGATTAAATTTATGAAACTGGGAAAGTGAAATTTGGATTCTGAAGAAAGCTTAAGTCACAGGACTTGCAGAGTCTACGCCAGGATTCAGAAGTATTTTAAAATGCATCTAGATAAAAATTTCCAAGTAATTACACAAATAATGCCAATATGTCTTTGAAAAGATACCCCCCAATATCTACCTAATACAAGCAGCAAAAAACTCAAGTAATTTCAGATTGTCTGCTGGGCTCTGTGATTAAAACATCTCCTTCACATAAAGCAAATATTTACATCTGAGTGAAGGTTTTTCATAGCTTACTGTCTAAAATATATGTTTTAGATCATTCTGGATATGGATAGATTTATCAAAGGTCTCTCAATGNTTTCCTTTCCTTTCCTTCTTTCCTTTCCCTCATTTTTGCATGAAAATGTTTTCCATTCTTATTAAGTGTGTTTGCAGACCAGAAATGCATGCACAGTGTGAATTTCTGGAGAAACTAAGGGTGGGCAATTTTGCCATCATTTCAAAATCATGATGAGCCTGGGAAGGCCAGCTATTTACAGGGACAGAAAAACATTGCAGACATGGAAAATGAAGCCCCACTCCATTGTGCAAAATTCCTGTAAACGCATAAAGGCTCTGAAAATCAGCGGTGGGGAAAGGCACTTCCTCCGGGAGCAACGCAGGCAGCAGGAGTGAATGCTCCCAGCCATTGCAAAATGAGGGTACATGTCAGGAATATCCTCCAGCCACCCCATTGCAAGCTGTTGCACTGGGAGCACTGCAGTGGGATTAAACAACACTCCGGAGTGGATTAACCAAGGCATGGCTGCAGCCCTGTGCAGATCCCTCGGCTGGGTTGGTGTTCCTGCCTTTTGTGCACCACGGCTCCACAGCAGCTCTTGCCAGCCAGGCTTTGCTCCCCCGGCACAGCATTTCAGCACCAACGAAGATTTGTGGACCTGGATGGCTTTGTCAAAGGCCAGTCTGGCTTGGGATGTGCAGCAGGAAGCTCAGCATCCTGCAGGGTCCTGTCTGAACAGCCTGGCTGCAGCAAGTGAGCTGACCAGCACTGACTCATTAGCCTAATCAACTGGAGTGTCCTTGGCATTCCCCTCAAAGCTCCGTCAAAACCCTGAGCAAAAGGACAGATGAGCCCTATAATGAAAGGAAAAGTATCATATTTTACAACCAGATTTGAGAAAAATCCTATTTACAGCTCTTCTGGGACCATAATGTCTTCTAAAACATATTTTATCTTGAAAGCTGAACCAAGGATGCAAGTCAGAATGACACGACTTCTGAGGAATCCTCATTTGCAAGAGGCAGAAGGGAGAAATGCCTAGAATCAAAAAAAGAAAAAAATTGTTCAAATACTAAGGCAATAATGCAGAACTAGGATTTGGTTTCACTCCCTATTTTTTAAAGTGACTATGTGTTGGGTTTAGTTTCTTTGTTTGGGTGTTTTGGTTTGTTGGTTTTTTGGGGGGGTTTTTGTCTTTTTTTTTTTTTTCAGTTGGATGGGCCTTTTAAGGATAAGAAGAAATTCTGGATGATCAAAAGAAGCAGTTCTCAGATCAGAATGCTACCACCAGTAGCTCTGGTCAGGTTGGTGTGCTCTCCTGTGCATTTCATTCAAATGGAATGGTAATAATTAATGAAGAAAGGACTCTGTGGCTCCTGCTGAGTCAGCTGAGGCAAAACTCCACTTTTAGATAAGGAAATTTTACCTGAGTAAGAGCTCTACATAGACTGTAAAATCTGGCCATGAAATCCCCAGCTAAGCTGGTAAGAAACCAAAATCCTTCAGACAGACAAGTAAAATAGGATTTCCAACCTCCATAGTTATTCACATTCTACTAATGAGCTCTGGCATCTGTGGCAGAATTATTAGAGGGGTATTGATCTCCTGCAAAATTTGGTGTGTAATAGTGATTTGCAGACACATAGGGAATATTGAATCCTCCTCCCTTGCTATTTCCCAGTGGGCTGATCAGTTGGAGTGTACTGGAAATGCAGATGGCATTTCCATTTCTCCTTTTCATCCATCAGGTGGTTATTTGAAGGTCCATCCAATCAGTATGACTGGGGTTTTTTTCCCTCCCTTTTCACAAAAAATGTTATTGAATGTTGGTATTTGACAGAGTCATATATTATAAAGCAAAGGTTTAATGAAGGGAACTAGTTACAAAGAGGCCCTTGATCCTGAGTAGAATGAAAGCAATTTCTTTTTTTGGTAGTTTTAAAAATAGCCAGTGCTGTTAAACATATTTGTATTTCAATACATATTTTTCCTGCTCTCTTAAATGTCACTGCCTCCTCTACTGAGAGTGTTACAACCTGCAGGCAGGACTGTGTGGCAGTTTTCCAAGAGGAACAGTCATGAGCACACCTGTACCACATTTCCCAGTGGGAGTTAGATGTGATCTTACCAGCTGATGGCACATTCAGCCAGAGCAGGGAGCATTTCAGATCCTGACCCATCAGGGTCAGAGCCTCCCAGGAGACTCCCTTGGGATGAACTCACACACATCTTAGAAGAAAAGTAAGTTGTGTTGTCCCCAGGGAAAACCATTGCTGTCTTTTCCTGAGGACTGCTCATGCCATTACAAACTGGATCAGGGAACTGGATTCAGTGAGATTGTGTTGTATGCCTGACCTCTTCCCCTTCTTTGGAAAAGCTACCTAAATTTGGCCAAGCAATAAATGTCTATTAAAATAAAAAATCCACCCCTACATGATTCATGGAGGCTTCTGACTCCAGGGTTTGAGCAGTAAAGATGAAGCATGAGACCACGTGCTGGAGAAGAAAACAAGATATTGAATAGCTGCTCATTAATCAAGTGCTGGGAACAGAGTGAGAGGGGGTACAGCAGTAGCAGGCAATTCTAACAATTAAAGGCTGTTTCAGGATGCAAATGTAGAGAAGGAGGTGGCGGAGTGAAGTGATATTACACAAGCAACTTTAATTTACACATGCCTTACTTCTGGAGCACTCAACTTGTAATTCTGCTGCTGCTCTATGGGCACAAGAGTGGGGTTTCTTTCTATTGTATAGAGTGTTTTGCTGCCTTTCAGTTCCCTGTACTTCTCTGGCTTTAAAAGATGTGGAATATTTGTGACTGCCTTGTGCTGTGATGATGTGATTGCAGAGCTCTTTTCAGCTCAGTGGAAGAAATGAAAGGTTGGGCTCACTGCGAGCAGTTGCTAAGAAAGCAAGCAAGCAAGCCTATTTTAAGCTGTTCCACAGAAGCACATACAGCCTTGATTGGTTATTGATTCCAGTTTCATTATGGAGAAAGCACATTTTTAGCCACAGACATGGGCAGCCACATGTTGAGCTGCAAGTATGAAAACTGTAAGGCTCTGCTGCAGGCTGCACTGAGCCCAAGCATCCAAAAAGCTGAGGACCCACATTTCCCACCCTAGCAAATGGCACCAGTCTCTTGAGAAAAGTTTTCTTGGCTCCTTCAGCTATATTGAGCTTTGGATTCAATTCAGTTAGGAGTCGGTTGTGACTTGGATCCTGCAGGCTGTCCCTAGACTGGCAGATGAAACAAAGCCTCGCACTGTTTTGAACATTGGAGCGTGACTGTCTATTCTGCAGAACTCTTGGACTGGTCCAGGGAGTGGTGGAGTCTGCATGAATTACTGCCCTCCCCAGCAGTGCTGGGACATGCCAGCCTTTAGGAAGGGCTACAGGCCCTTCTGTGCAGGACAGCTTTGGTGTCAGACAACGTGCATGGGCATGTTCAGTGTCCTAGGAAGTGGTAGAGGCACTCAAATGAAGAAAGGACTCTGTGTATATATATAAACATGGGCAGCCATTCTTCCCAGAAATACACAGCCAGGCAATGCCTTACAAATCTCTGTGGATTTCAGTAGGGGTGTGAAGGGAGCAAACTTGTACATGCAGCCTCGGAGTACCTGGAAAGAAGAGATGTTGGGGCTGCTTTTACCCCAGCTAAGCCAAAATGGAGGTTTGTGGCAATTCAGAATTAGCCAAGGGCAGGAAGAATTCAGGCAGGGAACAGGAACAAGCTTGCGGACACTGGGCTTTTGATATACCCTTTCTTCAGAGCTGTGCCCGTTCAGTCATTAGTTGAGAATAAGTAACAACAAAGTACCTCCCTGAATCAATGTTTGTAGGAACAGATCCCAAGGTCAGGCACATTTAAAAAGGACACTTTTTCCCCTGAAGAAAGCCAGAGTCTGTGAAAATGAAAGACTTGGAAACTGTTAGATATTTCCTGAAGGCTTTTCTCATTCCTTCTCATGCAAGTTAACGTGTGCTTTGCCTGGATGGAAGTAGGTATTTTCTTTTTTTTTCAGAAGTATTGGAGATATCTTATTTTCCTTTTGAAGGAAGGTTCCAGATCATGCAAACTTTCTCAGTTTCATTGCCTGAAAGAACTGAAATGTGTCACTTGTGTGGGCTGCAAAGGTCATCTGTTTGAGCCTGTTTTCGGAGGATTTTTGGGACAGACACCACACAACAATGAGAGCAGAGAAAGGAGTCCTCTCAGTGCCTGTTGGCACTGGACTGCTACTGAGACAGTTGTTTCTGAAATTCCTATGCAGACCTGTGGATCTCACTGATTATCCACCCAAATTCTGATAATCCATTTGTCATCAGCAGGATTCTGGCCGAAGTCTGTAGTGACAGGTGTCTGGCCTGAAGACCCAGGTTTTCCTTTTGAAGTTGGCAGGAAAAAGGGCAGGTTACTGCCAGAAATTTTTCCTATTTTAATTCTGGTTTATGGTCTAAATTCACATATTGATTCGTATTTCACCAGCGTAAACCAGCCCCATCTCTCATTAAAGTTTCCTCAATATTTGGTCAGTTGACCAATCTTCCTCTTTGGTTCCATGAATTTAGTCATGTATATAAAATCAAATTACTTCAAAATGAGAGATTTGGAGCCATTCTCCCCAACCACAGCACACAGCTCTGTAATGACCAGGGGAGACTTCAGAGACATGCCAAGCCTCTGCTCTGGCTCAGCTCAAAAGTTTGAGCCTGGACTTCTCCCACACTCTTTGTAGGGTCCCAAGCAAAGGAAGATCTTTTCTTGGTCTAGCCTCGTGGTTTCAGTCCAACCAGCTGCATTTTGATGACTGTCTCTATGTTTCTCAGTCAGGACTTGAACCTGCCTTCTCAGGTGACAGGCTAGTTTGGAGCCCTGCTGTTCAGTGCTGTTCCCCAGAACAGCAGATTTGGTTTGGAGAGAGTTGGTTGAAATGACTGAAGCAGAGCTAGGAGCTGAGAAGTATTGCTGGATTCCAGGACCTCTGCTGTTTCCTAGACCTTGGAAGGGCAAGGAATATACCTGGAATGCTCAGCTCCCCTCAGGCCTTGTATGGAGGGAGTCTCTTTTCTGGTCTGAGCACTGAGGATTCTCTAGGCAGCAGTGGGATGTGGAAGAGAAGGGGATTGCAATGCTAGCATGGACTTGGGGGCTTTTTTCTTGGTGTCTGGCCTTGGTACTATGTTAGTTAATCCTACATTCAAATGCATCTGTGTTCTGGGGTCCTCTTTCCCTTGATAGATTTATATCAGGAATATGATGCTGTTCAGTAATGAGGTGGAACAACTTGCTTGCACCACACTGATCACCATAACTAAAGGAATTCAGACCATTGTTTTTGTTTTGTATGTACCATAACTCTGACTTCTAGAAGTGCTTCATTTTTTGATACACTTTGAGCAAGGTGCTCAAAATGAGGAAAACAGGATCAATTTTAGCATCTCGTGTTTCTCAATACTTCTCTAGCAGAAAATAAATTTCCAAAAGTAAGCCAAGACCACATCAAAATCATATCAAACCATATCAATTTCTGCTTAGTGAGGCATCTTCGTATAGATCAGTTAGCACAAACACTTATTCATTCATCCTTTCACTAACCACTCAACCATAAAAATATAACTGATGTTTAAATGGTGCAGGAGGAGAGACAGGCAGGTTAGCCAGGCTGGAGATAGGGCCAGTAATTTCACAGTGTAACAGGAAGGCTCTCAACCATCCTATGAATTAATTGAGGCTGAACTAGAAGACATGGGATTTACTAAGGCAAATAACAGCTGACAGCTTGATCTGTTCCTGCAGTTTACTGTACCAGCATCCATCCCAGGCTCTGCTTGTCTTCTCTCTCTGTCTAGAGATGGTGATGAGGAAGTTGCGTGCCCATGGGTAAGAATCAGGGGGAATGCCAACAAGGCAGGTATCCTGCTGGGAATCTCTTACAGGCCACCCAATAAGGGTGAAGAGGCAGGTGAAATATTCTGTAAGCAGGGGGAAGAAGTCTCACAATCTCTGGCCCTTGTTCTTATGGAGGACTTCAACTTATCTGACATCTGCTGGAAATACAACACAGCAGACAGAGAACAGTCCAGGAGGCTCCTGGAGTATGTGGAAGATAACTTGGTGACAGAGCTGGTGAGGGAGCCAGCAAGGGGAGTTGTCCCAGTGGACCTGCTCTTTGTGAACAGAGAAGAGCTGGCACGTGATGTGATGGTCACTGTGAGGCATCCTTGGGAACAGTGGACCATGAAATGACACAGGTTTTGGTTCTTGGGAAAGTAAGGTCAGCAGAACTGCAACCTTGGACNTGTCTGGCCTGAAGACCCAGGTTTTCCTTTTGAAGTTGGCAGGAAAAAGGGCAGGTTACTGCCAGAAATTTTTCCTATTTTAATTCTGGTTTATGGTCTAAATTCACATATTGATTCGTATTTCACCAGCGTAAACCAGCCCCATCTCTCATTAAAGTTTCCTCAATATTTGGTCAGTTGACCAATCTTCCTCTTTGGTTCCATGAATTTAGTCATGTATATAAAATCAAATTACTTCAAAATGAGAGATTTGGAGCCATTCTCCCCAACCACAGCACACAGCTCTGTAATGACCAGGGGAGACTTCAGAGACATGCCAAGCCTCTGCTCTGGCTCAGCTCAAAAGTTTGAGCCTGGACTTCTCCCACACTCTTTGTAGGGTCCCAAGCAAAGGAAGATCTTTTCTTGGTCTAGCCTCGTGGTTTCAGTCCAACCAGCTGCATTTTGATGACTGTCTCTATGTTTCTCAGTCAGGACTTGAACCTGCCTTCTCAGGTGACAGGCTAGTTTGGAGCCCTGCTGTTCAGTGCTGTTCCCCAGAACAGCAGATTTGGTTTGGAGAGAGTTGGTTGAAATGACTGAAGCAGAGCTAGGAGCTGAGAAGTATTGCTGGATTCCAGGACCTCTGCTGTTTCCTAGACCTTGGAAGGGCAAGGAATATACCTGGAATGCTCAGCTCCCCTCAGGCCTTGTATGGAGGGAGTCTCTTTTCTGGTCTGAGCACTGAGGATTCTCTAGGCAGCAGTGGGATGTGGAAGAGAAGGGGATTGCAATGCTAGCATGGACTTGGGGGCTTTTTTCTTGGTGTCTGGCCTTGGTACTATGTTAGTTAATCCTACATTCAAATGCATCTGTGTTCTGGGGTCCTCTTTCCCTTGATAGATTTATATCAGGAATATGATGCTGTTCAGTAATGAGGTGGAACAACTTGCTTGCACCACACTGATCACCATAACTAAAGGAATTCAGACCATTGTTTTTGTTTTGTATGTACCATAACTCTGACTTCTAGAAGTGCTTCATTTTTTGATACACTTTGAGCAAGGTGCTCAAAATGAGGAAAACAGGATCAATTTTAGCATCTCGTGTTTCTCAATACTTCTCTAGCAGAAAATAAATTTCCAAAAGTAAGCCAAGACCACATCAAAATCATATCAAACCATATCAATTTCTGCTTAGTGAGGCATCTTCGTATAGATCAGTTAGCACAAACACTTATTCATTCATCCTTTCACTAACCACTCAACCATAAAAATATAACTGATGTTTAAATGGTGCAGGAGGAGAGACAGGCAGGTTAGCCAGGCTGGAGATAGGGCCAGTAATTTCACAGTGTAACAGGAAGGCTCTCAACCATCCTATGAATTAATTGAGGCTGAACTAGAAGACATGGGATTTACTAAGGCAAATAACAGCTGACAGCTTGATCTGTTCCTGCAGTTTACTGTACCAGCATCCATCCCAGGCTCTGCTTGTCTTCTCTCTCTGTCTAGAGATGGTGATGAGGAAGTTGCGTGCCCATGGGTAAGAATCAGGGGGAATGCCAACAAGGCAGGTATCCTGCTGGGAATCTCTTACAGGCCACCCAATAAGGGTGAAGAGGCAGGTGAAATATTCTGTAAGCAGGGGGAAGAAGTCTCACAATCTCTGGCCCTTGTTCTTATGGAGGACTTCAACTTATCTGACATCTGCTGGAAATACAACACAGCAGACAGAGAACAGTCCAGGAGGCTCCTGGAGTATGTGGAAGATAACTTGGTGACAGAGCTGGTGAGGGAGCCAGCAAGGGGAGTTGTCCCAGTGGACCTGCTCTTTGTGAACAGAGAAGAGCTGGCACGTGATGTGATGGTCACTGTGAGGCATCCTTGGGAACAGTGGACCATGAAATGACACAGGTTTTGGTTCTTGGGAAAGTAAGGTCAGCAGAACTGCAACCTTGGACTTCTGGAGGGCTGACTTTGGCCTATTTAGGACACTGGTTGTGAGAATCCCTTGGGAGGCAGTTCTGAAGGGAAAATGGGTCCAGGAAGGATGGACATTATTCAAGAATGAAATCTTAAAAATGCAGGAGCAGGTTGTCCCCGTATGCTGAAAGATGAGTCAGTGGGGAAGAAGAAGCTTGGATGAACAGAGAGCTTTGGCTGAAACTCAGGAAAAAATGGGGAGTTTATGGCCTTTGAAAGAAGGGGCAGGCAATTCAGGAAGAGTACAAGGCTGTTGTGAGGTTATGCCAGGAGAAAATTAGAAGCCAAGCTAGGACTTAATCTGGCTACTGACATAAAAGCAATAAAAACTTTTCTATCAATTCATCAGCAGCACAAGGAGCGCTAAGGAGAATCTCCATCCTCGTGGAGGATGGCTCATAGCTTGGACAGGTGCACTGTTTGCTGGGTAAAAAACTGGTTGGATGACTCAACCCAAAGAGTGGTGGATAGAGTTAAATCCAGCTGGTGGCTGGTCATAAGTGGTGTCCCCAGGTCCCAGTTTTGGAGCCAGTCCTGTTTGATTTCTTTATCAGCAATCTGGGTGAGGGGATTGAGTGCATGCTCAGTCAATTTGCACAGGACACCAAGGTGTGTGAGAGTGTTGATCTACTGGAGGGTAGGAAGGCTCTGCAGAGGGATCTGGGTGAGCTGGATCGATGGGCCAAGACCATTTTTATGAAGTAAAACAAGGTGAAGTGCTGGGTCTTGCCCTTGGGTCACAACAACCCCAGGCAACGCTACAGGCTGGGGACAGAGTGGCTGGAAGGCTGCCCTTTGGAAAAGGACCTGGGGGTGCTGGTCAAGAGCAGCTGAACATGAGCTGGCTGTGCCCAGGGGGCCAAAAATGTCAATGGCATCCTGGCCTGGATCAGCAATAGTGTGGCCAGCAGTACCAGGGCAGTGATTGTCCCCAGTAGTTGGCACTGGTGAGGCCACACCTCAAATCCTCTGTCCAGTTCTGGGCCCCTCACTACAAGAAAGATATTGAGGGGCTGGAGTGAGTCCAGAGAAGGGCTGGAGCATATGTCTTACGAGAAGCAGTTGAGGAAGCTGGGATTGTTTAGCCTGGAGAAAAGGAGGCTTACAGGGAATCTTATCACTCTCTGTGACTATCTGGGGTTGTAGAAAAGGAGGGGTTTGGTCTCTTCCCTCAAGTAGCAAGCAGTAGAAGAGATAACAGCCTCGAGGTGTGTCAGGCAAGATTTAGACTGGATATTAGGAAAAATTATTCACTGAAAGGGTTATTAAACTTTAGAAAAGCTGTGCAAGGAAGTGGTGGAGTCCCCATCCATGGATGTATTTAAAGGACATGCAGGATGTGGCACTTAGGGACATGGTTGTTGGTGGGAGTGTTGGGTTAATGGTTGAGCTTGATGGTACTTTACAACCTAAATGATTCTATGATTCTGAGTATCCACTGCTGGATATAGCCTCTGTACAGAGTTGGGAAGTAGCATCATGTGAATGTTTCTGGCCAGCCCTGGTCCCCACTGCTGGGTGTACCCAGGCACGGGGCTGGGACATCTCCACCTGGCCAGGGTCCCTCACCCGTGCTGTTGGAGGCACAGGGCTCATGCTGATGGTGGAGCTAATGGTGCGTGAGTGAATATTGAGGTTTGTCATGTGGATATTATAGCTGTGAGTATGTTTGCCAGCTGCTTCTATGACCTGGATTTAGATCTGTCTACAGGGGTCCGTTAGGAGACTTTTCATGCTGTATTTACTCTTGGGGAAAAGACATTGAAACAACATGACCTGAAACAGACTAGCAAATCTGAAAACTATAGAGTAAATTACCACAGGGAAAAGGCACTCTCTGCTCAGTGCCTGCCTGGTAATGATGCTTTCTTGCTCTTCTGTTTGTTCTAACCTAGTGTTTCTTTGCAGGCAGCATAAAGCCAGTGGCAAAAGTACATCTCACGAGAACCAGTTGGCTTCAGATGTGGATTTCACAGTTGTTATCACCCTACACCTTAATGAGGCACAAGCCAGAGCAGCTTGAAGTCTCAGATGATGTTTGCAAAGCATTTTGAAGGCCACATCTCGATCTCTGGATGAGGGTTGAAGACACACACCAACCCTGCCAGGTGGAAGCTGAAAAGTGATCCTTACAATTGCTGTCTCTATAGCAGCCACCTGACTGTCAGAGTAGAGAAGAAAGGATAGCAAGGTACAGGCTGAGGGCAGCACCCATATGGACATCATTCCTCTTCAATGCCAGGGTTGGGCCTCTTTATCTAGGACAGCACGTGCACCAGGATAGTCACACAGAGGAGTCAGACCTCCAAAGCTGAGGCAGAAATAAGGATTTTGTCATGAAACAGACCTAGGCATAGTCGTGTGTGGCTGGTAATACATGTGTGGTAGTTTGGCCTGCGGAGGAGAAAATTAGCTTAAGCCAAGACAACATGGAAGATGCTGATGTTGGGAATCTCATCTATTTGGGTTGTAGTTTCCAAAACACAATTGCAGTTAAAAGGTTCAGCAGTGGTGTTGCAAAGGTCTGGAAGGCTTAGGTCCTGTGTGTAGGATTCATCGTGCCACTCATTGGCAGTCCAGTGACTCTGAGGTTCTCCTTACCATCCATGGAAAGCAAGGTTCATTTAGCTGAGCTTACCTTAGGATGTGATGGCTTTCTCTATGGAGGCACCTCTTTCCCCTTCTCAATTAGAAAAATATTCTGGTAATGACTTGCTCTGACCTGGACATGTTTCCTATAAATATCTAAGTGGGACCAGATGGTTCCTACCACCCATGTAGAAAGGAGACCACCAATCTGAGCTACAAATAGGAGCAATGGATGCTGGTCCTTGGCTTGTTCTGTGGATCCTGCCATGGAGCTGGTCTTGGCTTTCCAAATTGTAGCAGAAGTGCAGCTGGCAACAACTCAGTGATTTTTCTGTATTACTTTACACCAGGCTGCGCAAAGCAAAAACTGCTGATGTTGAGGGATATTCTGGGTGCCTTGTACAGGTATTTTTTACTCTTGAAGACTGGTAGGCAGAAGTTTAATCCCTCTCCTATAATTACTTGCTTCCTCTGTTGTATACAAAATTGAAACTTGCTTCTATTTGAGTCTGGACAATGTTAGAATACAAGGGCAGCAGTACAGATCTTCGTGCTTTTGCTGTCCTGCCTCCTTTCCATTAGTTTCAGCACTATTTCAGCTCCATGCTTGTGCCTGCATGCTCGCTCTGATCTGGGATCCCTGCCAGCTGCTACAGCCGTGTCCTAATGCCAGCTGGGATGTGTAGGTGCTGCAGTGATAGGATGATGCTCATAGTACTGGACATTTATTTTTGACATTTCGCAGAAGATGAAATCTACTTCTCTGTGAGCTCTCAGCCTCTTCAGGAACATGCTGTTAATGGGCTTACTCCCAAAGGCAAAGATCTTTACCATCTCCCATTTTCTTGGATTTTGGGATCTCATGGATTTCTGTGAGATGTGTGGGCATTTGGCACTTCAGATTAACAAGCTCTGTTCCTGCCAAAGCAGATATTTGCTGGCACCCGCTGTGCCCACATGGGAAGAACTGCTTCCAGAAATCATACTCTTAGAAGCCTCAACCCTGTTCTGGGAGTTCCTGCAACTGGATCAGGCTTTGCATTTATTTATGGGCTAGAAGAATACTTGCTTTTAATCAGACCCTCTATGAGCATGAAGAAAAACAAAACTGAACATCTCCTCCCAATGTTACCAACTGGTCCTATTGTACAGTGGTTTTATCAGCAAGTTATTTAAGATCTTAATCCCTTTCTGCTATTAGGGGGAACTCTGAGGTAGAGTGAGACTGGATAGAGAAGTGATTTTCATTTGGATTTTCTTTTTTTTTTTTTTTCCTCTAGTGCTGTAACCTGATGAAGAGGCAATGGCATTTCACAATGTGTACTCCATTCACAGCTACCTGCTTAAAATGAGGAAGGTGGAGGAGTAAGAAGAAAAGACTCCTTTGAATCTGTAGAGGAACTCTGGTGCCTGTAAGGGCTATTTAAAGAAGTAAAACCACTTTATCTTGTTAATCTATTTCTGCATTGTAACTTACGCTGCCATTCACACAGTGTCAGAAAGCTATTGTAAACCCTTGTATAAACCTACCCTGTAGACTTGAGGGGCTCGAGTCCATGGCTCTGCCAGCCCTAGAATACTGGTGATAGGATAATAGCAGGTTTCACTCTTAAAAGATTTTTTTTGGAGGGGTTAATGCACAAGAGGAAGAATGTTAATGATTCCCAACAGACCACCTACATAGCTGCTAGCAATAGGCAATCTCTAGTGTGTGCATCCTGGTAGAAGTGGGTTCTGAAAAGAGATGTGAAATATAAGCTAGGAGCTTTTGCAAATGGTTTTTGCAAGGCACTCCATGAAATGCTACATCAGTGAGATATGTGAGAAGAAAGCTCAGGCTGGGAAATTGCTTCAGAGCAGCAGCTGGAGGAAAGTTACCATTTCTTTGGGCATTGCCCCTCATGAGGAGGAAAGCCAGATGGACAGTTCAGGAGGATAACATGCTGGGGGCAACAGGGGAATAAACAGAATAATGGCATAAAGGAAAGATGCTTGAGGACAGGCTTTGTCTCAGCTAATACTAAGCATTTATTAATCTAGGCTCTCTTTATGGTCAGCAGAGCATGGCATTTTGAAGCCATGATTCATCTGACCTATTTTGGGCACTACCCTACCTAGGATGAGGTGAATTACACCTCATTTATCCATGCCTGTTTCTTCCTCTTGGTGCCGAGAGAGCTTCAGGCACGTAGCCTAGATACAGACATCTGTATTTTAGACACGTCAGGGGAGGTGAGACAAATCCTCCTTTGCACATGGAGTGGGACTGTGAGAGAGGACATGGATGGCCACATGGCACCCTGTGAATCTAGGACAGCATCCAGTCACCTCTGCCCTTCAGGAGAGATGAGTCACCTCTCCTCTTCAGGAGAGATGAGGAACCAGAAAGAGAGGATGGAAACCAAAAAAGGAAGAGAGAGGAAAGAGAACGGGGAGCTCCGTTTCAGCCATGTTGTTTCAGCTCTCATTAAATGCTCCTGCAAGGAATATGAGAGATGTAGGCTGAGGAGAATAACAAAATAAATTAGAAATGGGAAAATGTGTGTTACAAGTTTCTCTAAGATGTGAGCTTCTTCACGAACAACCAACATTATTATAACTATCAACTAAAAAAGGAACAGTGACATTTTATTATTATAATTTTGATCTAAAATTGCATTCCAAACTCTTTATGGGCTATCTTAAACGTGCTGAAATGTATATTTTGCACTGAAAATCAGGTTTTGCATGACTGGAAAAAAAGAAAGCTTTTGTGATGACTGCAGCACAAATTTCTGTGAATGGTTCTTTAAGCTGCATTGCCAGAAATGTCATGAATCTGCTCAGAACTCCAAGGAAGGGAAGTGGTTTGAAATTCCTAACACTGCTCTTTCAGCCAGAATAGCCATTTTGGGTGTACTTCGTATGAAGCATGGCTTCAGGGCTTGATATGTCTTCATGCTGGGCCCTGTGTTATGCCAAGAAACTTCTCAGTGTTTAACAAATAATAATAGATATAAGCTGTGTAAGCATATGTGAATCTTCATGTTGTAATTTCACGTGTAGAAAAATGATCTCACAGGCACATAGGAAACAGAGCAGATGGTAAAATGTGTGTTGGACTACACTCAGGCTGGAGACTAAGTCTCCTAGACAATAAAAGCACAAAGGCTGGATGGTCCCCTCCAGCCATGCACACGAAGTACTGCCTCCTGAGCTGAGATAGGGGAGCACAGATCAAAACAGATTAAGAGGCCACCTTTGATCTGTTGTTTTCTCCTATTACTGCAAGTTGCAGCTCTGTGATCTGTCATTCCCTGTGTGGATATTCAAAGGTGTGTAGCATGGACAGCCCTCAGCTGTGTTACTGGGAGATGAGTACCCAGCTGCATTATTCCACTTTTGAACATGTGCAATTCCACCCATTTCAGAGGTATTTCACCTTCAGTGAAACTGTCTCAGTAAGGCAGTTTTGATGAAGTCTTACAGCTTAACCCTGCTTTTTTCCTCCAGAGATCATCCTTGGTAGAGATAGGTGAATCCTAGTCCACACTCCTGTTTCAAGGCATGAGTTTCTCTCAGAGCAATAACAAGGTAAGCTGGGAAAATCGGGAATAACCATGAATTGGCTGAGTTCAGAATTTCTGCTGGAAGAGGAAAACTGAGAAATGGGGCCATGCCAGATTGCAAGGAAGTTTTTTTCCTCTGTATACTAGCAAAACAGATACCAGCAGAGCACTGTAAAAGCAAACCACAGCAAACAAAACCTCTTCCCAACATATTTCTCACCAGAAAGTTTGTAGGTAAACAAAAGCTGCACATGCCAAGTCTGTTATAAGAGTAAGCTGAGCTGAAAGATTCCTTCAATTGTATCAGTGTAAACAATCTGAGTGCAGATCTGGCCAGTTAGTAGCCCCTGATTGATGTTAGATTATTACGATATTAGATTAATGACTAATGCATCAGGAGAAAAATTATCTTTTGCTGTCATGTCAGTTTTTATTTTCCTTTCCCTTTGCTACGGGGTGCCTGATGGGCTATTCTGGAGTGTTAAATACAAATCATCACAGTGCTCTATTGGATAAGCTTCTCTATACTGGGCAGATCTTGTGCTTCAGAGACCAAATCAGCTCACATCTATCCACTGGCTACTTCCATTCAATGGCAGTGGCTTTGGTACAGCTATCTAGAATTTCATGGCAGAATTTAGGAAAATTTGAGGAAATATAATTTGAAAATAGAAGGACAGGCAGCAAAAATTTTGTATCGGGATGCTGAGATATCAATGCTGAGATGCACTGGAGTAATAAGAGCTATGGTTTGGGTTTTGTGTTTGTCTGTCTGTGTTTCGTTTGTTGTTGTTGGGGTTGGGTTTTTTTGTTTGTTGTTTTCTTAATGAACAGTTAATCTGTTAGGAGGCTAATAAGTTAGTTTAAAGCCCTGAACCCTGAAAGACAGAGTCTAAATCCTGTCTTTTCCATTCAGCTTAGTGTATATCTTAGGGAAATGCCTTTGCATCTCTCTTCTCAAAGGAAATCCAGAGCTAACTGTGTCTGTTTACATGATTTATTCATTCAGACCATAACTGGCACTTGGAGTCCATGGGAGAGCACTGGAATTAAAAATTGCAACCTGCTCTGAAGTAAGCCAGCCAGAGGTTTTGACTGGTGGAGGTCAGTGGGAGATAGGGACAGGGGGAGGAGGTGGAAGGTGCTGTCTCGAGAAGAAACTGTGTTTGTGATCTCTATAACTTGCCTTCTTGACAACTGGAGGGGGATTTTCCTAATAGAAAACCTGTGAGCTATACGAGGAGGGTAATCCACTTGACCCTTGCCCTCTCCTAAGCCTTTAAGACATCATAACATTTCATTTCTTGCCAGCTACAGGACCACTTCTTGGGATTCATTTTGATTGCAAAGCAAAACCAGCATTGTCTAGCTAGGAGGAAGACCAGAGTAGGGGTGTCAGAGCAAGGTACGTGAGTGGGGACATAGCAATTGTGCTTGGAGAGGGTGAGAGCTGGTGTCAGCGAGGAAGATAAACAGGGTGTGTTTGTGCAAGTGACCTTATTTATTTCAGCATCCTGAGGAGGGACCAAATGTACTGCATTGAAGGAAGTCAGTCCACACACATATGGGAGCGGGTCCAGCACTACGTGGCTGGCACAAGCCCAGGCACTGCTTTGCAGGGTGACAGCTCGGGGTTCTCAGGGCAGCTGCTGTCCTCAACACTGGCTTTTGAGAGCTCTTTGCATTGCAGGCTGTGCTGAAATGGGCAGGGTGGTTATTCAGAGCTGGCAGGAAGGGCACCAGCGGTGGGGGGGACCCACAGCCCCCATGGCACTGAACAGACCCTGCCAGCAACTGACTCAAAATCATGATTTGTTACTTCAGCTTTTGGCCGCTGAATGGGGACCAATCCTGACATTATTTCTTTTTAATACTGTATTTGTTATCCTCTGAATATTTTGGGTGGGTAATTATCCAGTGTGTACTGTGTATTGCAGAGCCCAGGAATATTTGCTTTGGCTTTTCTTCCTGGTTAGTTAGGGTGTGCGGTTTCTGGCCTAGATCTCATGGCATTGTTTCTGTCTACGTAAATGAAATTTTTATACAAGAGAATAATGAATACAGACCAGAGAATAAGGCACATCCTGTGGCAATTTCACAAAGGCAATTTTTCTTGCTAAAACCCATAAGGGGCTCCTCAGTTGTGATTATTTACACATGTACGTAATGGCTGTCCACATATGACTGATACAGGATAACAGACACCTAGTAACCAGAGACAGCTGCCTTTGGTGGGTGCCTTGAATCATCCCCGGTTTTGTCTGTTTTCTTTCCCTCTTCTCTTTCCTGTTTGACTATAGAGGCGCTTCTAAGGATGGGGAAGAAAACCTTCATTTAAAACCGCATGAAACCAAAGGCTGGGTGTAACCAGCCTCAAATCCAGACAACAGTCAGCGTGTAACTTCATGTGTTACTGTTTTCATCGTTCAGCATATCACATGGATGGGGTGGCATTTTAAAACACACAGAGGATTGCTGCCCCACATGCAGTAACGTGTGCACACACACACACACACCCCCCCCACTCAGTGTACACATACTTTACACTGCACCCAGTTTGGCTGTGGTGCCAGCAGCAGCCCAGCTGTGGTGAAGAAGGCTCAGCCTGAACGTTCTCTCAGCTCCCTGTGCTGAGACTCACTTTGCCACAGCTGAAATGGCTGTGAAAACTGGGTATTTTAAAGAGTTTATCTGAGCTAGGTGTCAGTCACAGTGATTATTCTGCTCCGTGCAAAAACTAAAGAGTTTGCTTTTTCCAAATTTTTGAATATGATCTTGTGGCTATGTTAATGCACACATGACTTCAAGACATTGAAACTTCAGTATCAAGTGTCACAAATGCATGTCCAAGCCCCAAGTGTGATCATGGTACTTAGAGAGCAGCTGTTGCTAAAGAGTTCAAGCTTACACTTCTCATCCCGCAAACAAATGGCAAATGTTCCTGAGGGAACATTTAAAAGTAAAAGAGTTCAGATATAAGAAAAAAAATATTTTGAATGCATCTAGAAAATAATGTTGGTAAAACAGTCGAAACCACAAATTCCAGTGACATGGGATTTTATTATTTGCAGACACTTTTGTTTACAGCCTGTACAGGTCCAGACCTTGCCCTGGGTACACAGTGGGGACTTGCTACAAGAAGATTTGAGTGGAGATGAGCAGTAGAAAGAGATGCTATTTGCAAGTTACCAAAACCACTGCTTATGACAGAATGGAAAACCTTTGCCTGACAAAGAGGGTTCTGTGGGGTTTGAAGGCAAGGCTTGCCTGTCATCCACGTACCAAGGGAGCTCTGATAGGAGAATATCCTGTGCCGTGATGCCATCTAAGCTTGGGAAGCAATACAAGCCAGCAGGGGTGATGCCTTCACTAGCTGCCTTGTCAGCCACAATGCTCCCTTTCCATCATGGCAACCCATTCCTGAGATTGGGATCGATGCTGGTGTTAGACCCCCCTATCACAGGCTGCCAATTGCTCAGAAATCCTTGCTCTGAATGGGTGAGCTGGTGGTTTCATGGTGGGTTGAAAATACAGCCCCGTCCTCAGTGTAACCTTTAATCTTCATTAAAAAGCTTCCAGGGACAGGCAGCCTGGGCTGCATCCTTTGTTCAGTTCTGGCAGTGGCTCTTGCATTCTCTAATCCCTGTTAATATCACTGCTTGTCAAAGAAGATTTGTGCCTTTCCTGGAAGATGGACGCCTATTTTGTACCAGCCGGGGGAGAAGGAGCTGCCTCATCAGCTGGTGCTGGGAACAGTGAGTAGCAGACAAGAAAGGCATCCTGTTTTCTGGGAAGAAGGAGTGGGAGGTGGGCGAGCATCTGGCTCTGACTATTAACTCTGGCTGCTAGCACTGCTCCTGTGTTTTCAGGATGCAACACAAACCTCTATTTTAACTATGCACAATCCACGAACCTCTCCTGGCAGCTTTTGTGGTCAAGGCACCAACATAGTATTGTGGCCAAACTGCAGGACAGATTATGCCCTGCTGACCTATATTCCCCCAAAGTCATTTTCAATTAGTGTAGTAGTTAGTTCCCCTTTGTGCACCGATAAATTTCTCCCTGCCATAAGGTTGATCTGAGACTCCAGTGGCCATGCTCTCTTGAGGGCATTTTGCTGGCTCTTCCAAGCAGGCAGAGAAAAGGTCTGGACATCCATTGCTGCTCAAGCAATAGTCTCTGCTGCTAAACCTGAGCCCAGACCATCATTCTTCTCAGGCTGGTCAACTCATGTCTCACATCCCTACTAGGGGGTCCTTCCTGGGATGTGGAAGACCTTCTCTGGCTCAGTCATGGCAGGACTTGGTAGCAATCCTGGGAATCTCAGCTCCTCTGTTATTGGGATGTTTTTGGTGTGGGGCTTTTTCTCTCCCCTGCCATTAGCTGCTTCATTTGCTGCAGGTGTGGGAGAGGCAGGGGCACTGCAGCCTGATGCTAAGTGCTGTTACAAGAATCACACCGTGGCTCTGGCTGCTTGCCTGCCAGGGTGACTGAGCTGGCACATGGGAGTTCCCTGGAGGGCCAGGGTTCCTGCTGGCTCAGAGGAAGCACTGGTCACCTGGCCTGTGTTGCTTTGTAGTGCATCCTGTGCCAGCAGGCCAGCCCCAGAATAAACACACATCATTGCTTGGCATTCCGGCCCAGGCCAAGCCTCCCCAGCAAACCCTGAGCAGGTCAGGTGCAAAGTCAGCTGTGGCTTACAATATCACTGAGGAGAAGGATGCTCTGGGTACCCCTTGGGATGTGCGTGCCAAGTGATCCCAGGGTAGTGTGTTTCCAGCTCAGCTCAGACTCCTGTTGTCAGCTGGTGACAGCTCAGCAAGGTGGCTTTTGCCATCTGGAATTGGCAGCAACTTCTGCTGCAATCTCCATTAGGTGGCTCAGGGAGTCTGGCCAGGGCTACAAAATGTGAGAAAAGGACTGCAAAGGCCACTTGGTCTGTTCCCCTTGGCAAGGCAGGATTACATGTGTCAGTGCATTTAGAGAGTCCTCCTCGGGAATCGCTTCTGTTACTATCCCTTTCCTGGCTACTGCCCACGCAACAGCTGAGAGGCAGATAATATAATTAGCAAGACTTAATGAGGGACAGCGCTGTTGGCCAGTGCCTTCAGTGGAGCTGCTGAGGTCTGTTTGCATCAGGGCAGAATCCATTCTGTTATCAAACAGCTGCCTCGAAAACTGGATGAGACTTTATCCTTTGCTTTCAGGTTTAATTCAGAAAGCTGTGATTCAGCTTTGTGCAGAAAGCTGTTCATCAGGCTCCCAGAAAAGCTGACCCAGCTGGGATCTCCCCCACACAAGCCAAGTCCTGGGCATGAATGATGCCTTGGGCAGTAGTGAGACACAAGGACTACGACGGAAGAGTTTCTAAATCATTACTGTTGTTTATTCATAAACATTGAATATTTTTATGCTCAACAATTTCTTTGGATGTCTGGTGTTAATGAACTGTATAAAATACATACATCATCCTCCTTCCTTTTCCATGAAAATGTGACATTTTCTTGCCTACAGATTTTGAATTTTGCCTTCTTCATTGCACAATACGAAAATACCCCATAGCCTCCATAATGAAAACCAGAAACCTCATGGCTTGAGATGTTCTTCAGTATGATGACTGCATATGAAAATTCATTTGTGTTGGAGCCATATCATTTGATGGCTGTAATTGTGCCTTATTATTGGTATACAAGCAGGCCAGCTGAGGACACAGCTTAAACTACACTCCAGGTGGAAAAAAAAAGCTGGAACGGTGCCATCAAAGGTAGTTGATAGTTCAAAGTAAAACTTTCTTATCTCTTCTCACTTGGTACTTGCTAGGATCTCATTGTGGTTTAACTCTAGTCAGAAACTAAGCCCCACAGAGCTAGTCATTCACTCTCTCCTCACCAGGATAGGGAAGGGAATCTGAAGAGTCGAAGTGGGAGAAGTTGTGTGTTAAGATAAAGACAGTTTAACAGGCAAAGCAAACAAACAAGGAGGAACAAGGAATCCATTCACCACTTCGCATGGTCAGGCAGGTGTTCAGCCATCCCCAGGAAAGCAGGGCTCCATCATGTGTAGTGGTAACTTGGGAAGACAAACACCATTAGTCCAAATGTCCCTCTCTCTCTCCTTCCCCCAGCTCTATACACTGAGCATGATGCCATATGGCCTAGGATATTCCTTTGGTCAGTTGGGGTCAGCTGTCCCCACTGTGCCCTCTCAAAACTTCCTGTTCACCCCAGCCTTCATGTTTGTGTGGTGGGGTGGAAGGCAGAAAAGACCCTGACTCAGTGTCAGCACGGCTTACCTGTAACAAAAACATCTCTGTGTTATCAACGTTGTTTTGGTCACAAATCCAAACCACAGCCTCACAGCAGCTACTAGAAGAAAATTAACTCTATCCCATCCAAAACCAACACAGACCTCTCTACAGCTTATTTTCCCAGAAGTACTGTTGGAAGACCTTTGTTCCCAAAGGAACAAGGCTGGAGAAAAGCAACTGCAGCCTGCTGCCTCAGCATACATGCAATGCAGCTGGTATTTCTCAAATATCTTCTGGTGTTTTTAGTTTTTCTTCAAGGTGGCTTTAAATTACCTGTTTCAAACCACATTGTTTAAATCTAATTTATGGGAGCCAAAGGCACATCTAAGCAATCACTGTCACCTCCTCTTCCTGGTGCCTAAATACATAATGCCACTTCAGGAGATAAAGTCTCCAGTATCCATGCTAACCGAAGGTGTTCCTGACACATAATACCTATCTTTGCCCCCGTCCCCATGTGTGATGCTGCAGTCCCCTAGCTCTCTGGCACACTTTGCACAACACTGAATTGAACTGAGGCACTGATCTGGCTTAAAGAACATCTGCCAAAACCCTTCCCCCTCCCCCCATTTTTTAATCTGGACCAATTTTCCAGTCTGGCTCTGGTGTTAATAGAGCTGTCAGAGAAAAAAAAAACCCTGGAGGATGAGGGGTGAAAAGGTGACAGAGTAAGAAACATCTTCATCTCATCCTGTTGCTGTGGTCTCTGTCTGTGGTAGTTTGAGTATATTTTAATTGGCAAATCAAAACCATGACACTGTCCCATGAGCTGTCTGCTGTCAGACACTGGGAGAGGCCACCCCAAACCTTTCAATTTTATTGAGTCCCTGCTTCAGCAGAAGTGATCTCAGGAGAATCTCTGTCACTCCATGACTGCTGGGGGGATGTCAGGCAGTGGCAAGGAGGATGTGGTGAGTGCTCAGGAAAGAATGAAGGAGGTGTTGGAAGAAATGGTATTTTAAATGAGAAAACCAGTGAGAACCATCTAAACACCCACGTTTTTAGTAGATGCACCTGTGTGATGGAGAAAGTGCAAGCCATTCAGAGAAGGGTGATCAGTGCAGGCTGTGTTGTGCTGTCAGGAACAGTGTCACGGGTAATCAGCTGATGAGAAGAAGACTTGCTTGGTTTTTTCTTTTTCTTCAACAAACTGTGATTTTATGTATACACATATGTATTAATACAGGGCAAGCCAAATGTGTCCACAAACACCCTTTTCACATGGTCTCTGCCAAGGAATCCACCCTGAGCTGCACATTAAGCCTTGGCCCTAGGAATTCTCTCTGCACAGACAAGCAGTTTACAGCCCATGACCCCAAACCATTAGCAGATGCCATTGTTACTGCCCTCAATGTTTGTCTGCATCCCAAGGGTATATAAACTTCACTTTCCATCCCCACCCCTGTTTTATATAGTAATAGGTCATCCCAGAAGCATGTTTACTTCCTTGTCATTTTTGGACTTAAATATAGACCAGCCCAAATTGCTTGAGACTTAAAATTTTCTAATTAACCAGTGGGAAACAGTGGAAGAACTTTGCAAAGTACAATGCACAGCTAAACCAAATGATCACCCTTGAGTTTAAGGATGGAAATGTGGATACCCAGCATTACTACCCATGNTCTCTCTTTATTTCTCTCTTTCTTTCATGCAGGCTTTAAGAACCTCAGGTAAGTAAGATTTCTTGTAGAAGTTCATATGTTTTCCTTTATGTAGGCATAACTTCATTGCGCTGTGATGGCAGTTAATGGGATAAACTTCTAGAATGAGAGTGAAGAGGGAGAGGGCTTTGCTTGTCATAGGCAAATGGAGCATAATTAAAGTCAGACAGAGAAATAGAAGGCTACTAATTAATTGGAGGAATTTATCTTAAAGATATTAGCAAAAATACAGCTCAGGGCTTTATCTCAGCCTTGGACTCTTTGCTGCATTTTGTCCAAGTCTCATTTAATCATTCATGCCTCTTTGGTGATTTCAAACTCCTTAAAAATATTCATTTAAAATGTTTTTGTCTGTTGTGATTATCCTGGACCTCATTCCTCTACACAGATGTTGCTCCATTGCTTCTGGTCAGTGGAGAGCTAAGACACCGGTGGCAAGGCGGGGACAGCATCCTGTGCAAGAGCCTCTGGTTGTTCCCCTTTGAGCAGAGTGGAGAAGGAAACCTTCTGGAGATGCATCCAGGACATGCAGTGGATAAACCTCCCAGTCACTGGTGGAATCCAATTTCTCCAGCTCACCAGTTGCAGAACAGGTACAGAGGGAAAGCTTGTCTATGTCGGCAAGAATGACAGGGTGTCCCCAAAGCCCCACCTACACCACACAGAGTCTGCTCCTGCTGCTTCAGAGGCGGGCTTGGCAAAGCCCCTGGGTCTGTCCTGAGTGCATGGCTGGGGCACTGTAGGTGTTACCGTGCTGCAAAAAGGTTTCTGACATACTGCCTTTTATGCAGAGGCATCTGGAGGTTATGACATGCAAGGAACGACCAGACTGAATTCCCTGTTTTACCTTGACTGTAATATTATGTAAGGGAGGCAGAGTGTCCTCATATTATTATTATTATTGTAATTAAAGAATACTGTGCTTTTCATCTGTACAGTTCCTTCCTCAGCATTGTTTGATACGAATAGATGATAACAGACTGGTTATTGTGAGTTATTAATAACATATTGTTTACTTGCCATATGCCTAGGAGACAGAGCAGTGAGCGGGGCTGCTGTGTCCTGGGTGTCTCTCCCTGCACTCACAACTGAGTGGATCATCTTTGATCTTTCTTTGTGTCCTTAGATCTCTCTTCTCTTTGGACTTACTGCTTACCATTCCCTTTGCCCCTGCCCCTGGTTACCTTTGTGTTTGAGGGGTTCTGGAGAAAGCAAGAACAGTTTGTTCTGCCTTCTCCCATACTTCTTTCATTTGCATGGAGTGGATGCTCTGGTCTGTTTTTAATTTCCATGATTCTACAGCTCTTTTGAGTCCAAGGTGCTAAATATAGATCTAACCCATAATAGCCAGTCTCTTTTTCATTTCTGTCTTACGATGTTATTTTCTGTTTTTATCGTTTAAGTGTAATGGATTTACATTATTAGGAGCTCCCCAGTGTGTACAATGTGGTTATGATCAAGACAAATGCCTTCAAAGTTTTCAGGAACATTTGTCTGAATAAAAGCAAGGAAAAAAGTGACTCTTCCTTGGCTCTGCAGGAAAAGTATTGGTGCAGTGTAGGCACCTTCTGTCTCCCCTTTATACAGCAAACCTGTGTGTGCCCTCTGGATAGGGGAAGCACTTCCAGCACACTGCCTATAAAAAATTACTCTCTGGAGAAAAATCAGCAGACACCATGAAAAGTGCTGGCTCAGACACCTTGTGTTGGCAGACTCTTACCAAAATTAGTTCTGGATAAGCCAGTACATCTGTAGTCAGAACAAACTATTCCCTTTTCTACCTATTCCTAACACAGCCATCCCCCCAAAAATATAAGTCAGGAAAATGTTTGGGGAAACTATTAAGTAGCACAAAGGGAAAAGAATATCCAGACAAATATGGAGCCATTTGA
The DNA here is from genome assembly GCA_013397075.1 of Rhabdornis inornatus. Classification (NCBI taxonomy): domain Eukaryota; kingdom Metazoa; phylum Chordata; class Aves; order Passeriformes; family Rhabdornithidae; genus Rhabdornis; species Rhabdornis inornatus. Next base: position 218,287 of record VWZS01000305.1, on the reverse strand, counting down.
AACAAATATGAAGTCATGTGTAATAAACAGCTTGAATTTACAGGGGCTAAAGCAAGCCAAACACAAGTGATGGCTTTTTGGGTCTGAGTGCCCTAGCAAGCCAAGGAAGGAATGTGGTGGGTAGAAGAGGCCAGGCCCACAGAGAGAGACACAAAGACCACTCAGGACAAATCTAGAGCCACACCTGTGCCTTTCCAAGCCTAACTGATACCAGTGGCCTAAGCCAGTAGCTGGAGAAGAATGGGGTATAGAGGAGAATTGGTCATTTCACTTCATCTCTGTCCAAGTACCTTTCCCCCTGGCTGTACAAGAGGTATATGAGAGAGGACTTCTGAGTGATCAGGAGACCCATCCTTGGTGAGCTTGGTTGGGGTTAGGGTCTCGTTATGCAATAGTCCAAGCAGCAGCTCTCAAGACTCATCACAAGGTATGGGCATGGAAGACTGAGGAGAAATAAAAGCTGAAACCTACATGAACAGCTACCCTGGGCACAGTGAATTTCTCTTTACTTGGAGAACCTCACCATGCTTAGCTTGAATATTAAAGTGGAATCTGAAAAGGGGATGAGAAGCATAGTAGCATGCCACAGATCTCAGTGTGTGAATACTTTCTTGTTTTCAGGTGCTTTTCAAGGGAAATGTACTGGTTTGGGGAAAGCTGTCTTCACTACCACCCTTGGTCAGGGTCCCTCCAGTCATTCACTTTGCACTACTAACAGTTCAGCTGGGGTTGTCTTTGGAAATCAAGTGGGTTTCCTTTGAAATAACCTTCAGGTACAGCTATGAGCATAGATCACTCCAGGCTTTGCTCCTAGTAAGCACTAGGATGAGAGACTAAGCCTGGCTAAGCCCTAAACCAGCATTCTGTGCATCTTGAAATATGACATTATGTCCATAAGGCATGCTCAACTGTGGCTGAGAAAGACTGCAAGGCAGCTATTTGGCATATTCACACTCTGGTTTGCTGCTGGAAGCATTGCTTTTCACTGTGCTGTCCAGAAGACCAGAGGAGAAATCTGTTGCTGCTGGAAATGGCAGTAGTGCTGTAGGTCTTGGCTGCTGCCAGCAGAACAGATGGCCCAGGAGTGGAGCAGGGCTGACTGCTGCACCCATCCAGAAAGTGTGTTGTGAGAAGCAGGACCAAGCTGGTCCCCATTGTAGCCTGGCAAGAGAAGAAAGGTATACTGTGTAGGAAGGGAGCAGGTGTTTAGTTTGAATGTGCCAATGACCATGTACCTCTGTGGGTGGGGAAGTTCAAATATGACAATTCCAGTTAGGCTTAATTTTTCCTAGCAAGAAATGCCAGAGCATTGATGCACATGGCCAAAGGGTTGCTCAACCTGGTGAAATAAATTCTTCTACATTGCCTCAGACAGTCCTGGAATCAGTTAATGGTGTCTCTTGTGTTTCTGAAATTTTGTGTTGTTCCTAGTGTTGCAAAAAGTAATCCTGAATATTCATAAAGTGATAATTTTAAATGCATTAGGAGCAATACAGCGGCTGGAAATTAATGCAAAAAAAAAAAAGAAAAAAAAAAGGAAAAAACTAGACAGAATGTGAGGTGAGAACAAGAACCAACAATGGTATGATGTCCTATGGATACATGAATTCAGTGACAGGGCAGATTATGTCCTCCAGACCAGTCCTTCAAACTCCAGTCTCCAGAGCCTGCAGGGGCAAGTGTGCCCAAGAGCAGGGATTGAATGTTGTGTCCACCACAGGTCTTCTATGAGCTCTCTGTTCAGGGCTTAAACCAGGCAGAGGCTGTGTGTGTGCTGGCAAACCAAAACTGGTCAGGGCAGGAGCCTGGATAGTGTCTGTCATTCATTCATACTGTTCTCATTCAGTTACGGACACAGTCCAGCCTGCATTCTTCCAGGCGATGCATCACCATGGTTTGCAGATGGTTAACCCACTCCCAACCCTGGTCTGGACTGGAGAGGACTCAGCTTTGAGGAATACTTGGATCTGTCCTGTATCATCCCAACCACTAAAACCTGACTGACAAAGCCCTAAGTCAGATCATCTTTTAGCTCCTCTTGACTTGCTCTCCTCCTGGCTAGTAATGCCTCTTTTGAGGCCAGCTGTGAATGATCTGCTAGAGGGAAGTTCTTAAAAAGCCTTATGCTGAGGTAGCCCACCTTATGTTCTCCATCAGGCAGGCTTTATTCCTCCCATGTTCAGCGTAACACCGGCAGAAGTTGGATTAGACTTGTATTTCTTGGCTAAACAATGACTAAAGGAAGCACGATAACTATCTACAAGTATTTGATGGGTGTAAACTCCAGTGAGGAAGAGGAATTGTTTAGTGTGGTTAAAGGACTTTCATGGCTTAGAGCAACTAGATTAAATTGAACAAAGCAAAACATAAACTGAATAGCCTTTGTAATGCTAGCAGGTTGCAAGGGCAGCTCCCAGGGGACGTGGTGGAATGGGTCTGGGTGATGTCTGGGTCAGGTGAAACGTCACAGGGAGTGGAGCAGCATTTACCTTATGGACCTGGGAACACCATCCCATAAACAGCATGACAACTTTCCCTGTCATATCCACACCCGCACCGCCCTGTCTACGTGAGCACACGCCCTGATGAATAAGGAAGGAAAAAGTGTGTTGGGGTGGTTCAGCCTCTGCCTGCCCCTGACTTGTCCCCTCTTTTGGTGTAATATGTTGCCCTAAACAATAAGTTTTCATTCTGCTGACAGTGATTCTGATCTTGTGACTGTTAAGGGAGAGCTTATGCTTCCACTTGGCCATGTCGAGTCATGAGTAAGCTTTCCTTAGTACTTCAGCAGGATGGGGCTCGAGTTCCAGTTATCTTAAGCTTACTAATAACCTTGGGTTATCACATACCTGCAGGGATGCAATCAGTATTCCCTTCAGGTTACACCTCTCTCAGCTGCCAGGACATGGTATAGGATCATCAACTCTGTACAAGAAAGGAATAAACAGAAGTGCACAGTTCCTCTGAAAATATACTGGTCACCCCTTATTCACTGCTGGGAAAAGTGAGCTTACTCTCTTACATGTGAGAAGCAGTATGTCATAATCCCATCTTGCCCCTTTTCTCTGGAAACCAAACATAGAGCAGGGAATCCCATCCATCAGGAGTTTCTCATGGAGACTGTACTGACCTGAGCACTGAAAATGAATGTCAGTGACTCAAGCACTGCTATGTCTTTCAAAATCCTACAGACTCTCAGGTAAGAGGATATGTGACGATTGATGAGTCAGGATGGTTTCCCCTGGCATGATTGTTTCTCTGCCTAATTACACAGACACAGTAGCAAAAGATAAGCCAGGTAAGGTTTGTTGTGGATGTCCTGGTCATCTAGGAGACAAGAACCTTATTTACCTGACATGACTTGTAAACAAACTACCCTGGTTTTAAAACAGCATATTGCAGGTTCCAAATTGCAGGTTATCTGTTCTGAAACACTACCACTTAATGGGTTATCTTCTCCTTTAATTGGGCACACTTGTTGACATATCATCAAATCCCACTTAGCACAAGTGTGAGAAGCTGTTAAAAGCTGCAAGCAGAAAGACAAGGAGGACACACGCATCCTCCCATGGCACTTGCAAAGAAGGCCCTGATCTGTTCATAAAAGGTCAGGAAGGAAAAAAGGAATTCAAAAGCCTTAAAAAAACCAGCCTGGACTAGAGTCTTGACTAGTGCGTCATCACAAGTTTTCTTCTCCCGAGGGAGTAATTCTTCAGATGTTTTACGTGCCCCTTGCTGGTGTCTCTCCATGTTTTTCTTCAGCAGCAATTTGTCTATTTCTGCATTTCTTGAGCCCTCCTTTTTTAAACAGAGGAAGAGCTAATAGACATCTGTGCATATGGGAGAGACTAAAAGGGTTAACACCACCTCCCTTGTATGTCCACTGCCCAAATGCTAACACCTACCTGCTAAGGTGTGCACATTATGGACCATGGAACAGAACAGGCATGGCACTTTTGTCGAGTCCTTGCTATGCTGATGCATTCTTCTTCCCAAATCTGGCTGGCTGCAAAGGCCTCAGATAATAGCATGTTTTTTTCACGTAGGCATGAAATACCAGTCCTGGTGTCTTCATTAAAAGTGGCATGCTTGAGGATAGTTTCCCATCCTGGCCAAGATTTTTTTTCATATAAGAGACTGGCAGGTGTTCATGCTTGTGGTGATGTTCAGAAAAGATGAATTCTCCTTCTCGTGTACCTGCTATATTTTCAGTTTCAAATAAAGATGTGTACATTGTATGGGAGGAGGAAGAGAGAGGAGTTGCAGGGTTTCTGTCACCTCACATGACCATGCAGGTGATTTCTTACTATTATCAGTGGGTGATCTCAAAGCCCCTGATGAATGCATGTTTAACCTGCACCAGGAGAAGCTGCAATTCCTGTGCAGTCTCTGCTGGCTTGGAAACTAGCAGTGCCCATTCTCCTGGGATTTGCAGCCTTGGCTTCACAAACTCAGGAAGTTCAGAGCTCATGAACTGGGTTTAAAGACACGTGAGGATGAACCTGAACGTCTTCTTTCCTCTGTATTGAGGAGTACAGTCCTGGAAATCTGACATTTACTAACACATGAATTCTGAGAGAATAAAATATTGAGAAAAGACAACAGCAGTGTTGTCTTCAGAGCCTTGTTGTGTGTGATACAGACCTCAAATGTTACAGATGGTGCCCATAGTATTGAGAGCAGCTTGACAAATACCTTCTATGTAAATCACAGTGTTTTCTCAAAGACAGTCATTTCAAGTTAGTCCATGTATCAGCTTCTTCTCACCCTGACCCTCACAGGACTTCCTTCTCTTTTCCTTGCTCTTGTGTCTTCCAGTAGAAAATCAGTAGGCAGCCAAAGAGATAATTTTGCTAGGCCAAAAGACCCAACAGGTATTTTTAACATTTAATTAGACTTTCTTTTCAAGAGTACATCACCTATAAGGTATCTGAGGACATGACTACCAGAAATGTCACCTGGCCATTTGCCAGCTATGGAGCACATCTTATAGTGATCACCTGGGATGATCTTTCTGGGCAGAATAGCTCATCCTGCCTGAGCAAATGCCGGAAGTTCAGCAGAATCATGGAACATATAGGGATGGAAGGGACAAGACTTTCCCTCTGGTCTACAGGGTCAGAGATTCCTGAGGGCTCACCTTGGCAGTGAAGACTGAAGCAAAAAAGACATGCAGTACCTCAGCCTTCTCTGCAACCTATGTTTCAAGGGTGCCTGTTCCTTTTAACAGCGGATACACATTTTCCTTAGAATTCCTCTTGTTATTGATGAATTTGAAGAAGACTTTCTTTTCCTGGTCATGCTTAGCAAGATTCAATCCTTGGGCTTCCTACTTGCATTTCTGCATACTCTAACAACATCCTGATATTCATCCCAGGTGGGTGGTCCCTGTTTACACCTCACGTATCTCCTGCTTATGTGTGGGTTTGACAGCAATCCCTTGTTCATCCATGCAGCCTCCTCCCCCTTTTGCTTGATTTCTTGCCACTGGGAATGTCTTGTAGGCACTTCCTGGGCTGCATGCACTTAGTAGAAATGTTCCCACTTGAGCCTTGTTTTGCTACATACAAGAAAAGTACCTTGTCCCCATTTTAAGGGTAAGAAGAAGCTCAGGTTCAAAAATGCCCTGCAGTGTATCCTCAAAACCTGAGGCAGCATGCCAGTGCTTGAGCCCAACCAACTCCTCTCCTTACTTTAAACACTATTTGTTTTACCTAATGATGCAACATATACGAGTCAGCCCTGGCACTCCTCTTTTCCCATGGCAGGGACTCCCTTGCTATGGCATCGTCACTTCCTGGCTTGCCTGCCATCCATCTCTCTTGGCTCTGTGAGCCTTGCCTTTTTGCATGGAGGTCAGTGAGCATGTCAGAAAGACATCAGCCCCAAATTCAGACTGTGGTGATTAGGATTGCACTGAAGACTGCGGAGATGCACCTGAGGTGATGAGGGACCAGAACCCAGTTTCCTCCACATGGGGGGCAGAGCTCATTGCATGCTCCATTTGAAGGAAGCAGGTAGGCTATGAGGTACCTCTTCTTTGAGAGCAACCTCAAGGAGAAAGTCTTGGGGGTGTTGGTTGCTGAAAATCTGGGCGTGACCTGGCAATGTGCACTTGCAGCCCAGAAGGCCAACCTTGTCCTGGGCTGCATCCAAAACAGTGTGAGAGACGGGATTCTGCCCCTCTGCTCTGTTCTTGTGAAATGCCACCTGGAGTGCTGCATCCAGCTCTGGGGGGCCTAACTGGTTGTGGATCTGGTGGTGTGAGTCCAGAAGAGGGCCATGAATATGATCAGTGGGCTGAAGAGCTTCTCCTGTGAAGACAAGCTGAGATGATCAGGGTTGTTCAGCCTGAAGAAGAGAAGGCTCCAGGGATGCCCTATGGCACCTTCCAGTACCTAAAAGGGACTACAGGAGAGGGATATTTTACCATGGTTGGTAAGGATAGGACAATGGGGAATGGCCTTAACCTGAAAAGAGGGCAGGTTTATGTTAGATATTAGGAAGCAATTCTTTACTGTGAGAATGGTGAGACACTGGAACAGGCTGTGCAGAGAAGATGTGGGTGCCCCATCCCTGGCACTGTTCAAGGTCAGGTTGGATGGGGATTTGGGCAACCTGGTCTAGTGGAAGGTGTGCCTACACATGGCAGGGGGGTTGGAACCAGATGGTCTTTAAGGTCCCTTCCAACCCAAACAATTCTATTACTGTATGATGTTTTCTGGCTGTTGGAGGCTTCACAGCACTCAGTGTCACACATCCTATTCTTTGGCTTTCCTTTTCCCTGCATCAGGAATTGAAAACAGTTATGCTGCACAGCAACTACCTCATTACTTGTTTTCCTTACATGGCAGTTTGACAAAGGGATGCCTCAGTACAAAAGAGACATCTGTAAACTGAAGGAGATTCAGAAAACATAATAAAAAGCACCATGCTCTTGGAAATCCCTGTAAGACAGCAATTTAGAGCCCAGCTACTAGCATGCTAGGACAGACCTCAAGTGAAGTAAAAAGAAATTAACTTGTTAAATATCTCTAAAGCAGGCATGTAAAAAGTACTATTTTCTGTATGCTGTGTGTGCTTGTGTAAACAGCCTTTTCCACTTCGGGCTATGTCTCCATAATTATGTATTATTTGCAAGAAGAATGCAGACCATGAGGAGTGAATATGTTCCAAATGTGTCTGAGCCCTGACCAGGCAAAGGCTGTGATTTTAGCTCACTTTAGGGAGAGGAGAACAATCCCATGTCTTTTGTTTATTCTTCTTGAGCTCTTTGTAACAATTGTACTTTTCACTGGAAGTGACTCACCTGGCAAAGAAGATAAGAAACCCAGAAGAACCATTCAAGAAAAATATAGTGCTGGAAACTACCCTCCAAATGTATGGGTTTCAGTCCATCTGAAACCATACTCATATATAGGCCCTTCTGGCTTCCCTAAGTACTGAGAAGAACTATCATTCTTTTCTAAATGTGGTGTCAGCATTTGTTACAAGCAATCAGCACAAAATTATCCAAAAACCTTCATGTGACCTATAAACCTGCAATTTGATACGCCTCACCCAATTTTTCTTCTGTAACAAGTGAATTTTTTGCATAGATTTTTATTGCAGAGACTCTTTAATCTACCAGGCAACACATAACAAGATCCCATGGCTGGAGGCTGAAGATAGCTACGTTTCAGCTAGCAATAAGGTGCACATCTTAACAGCAATTAATTAAGCATTGAAATAAGTCCTGAGGGGGTATGACGAATTCGTCACTTCTTGAAGTCTCTGAACTTCATCTTTCCAGACATCATGCTATACCTGAAATACAAAGCGTGGTCTTGGTACAGGAATTACAGGGAGGGGCAGTGTTACAGCATTTCTTAACGTCAGGGAGAAGACATTTTCCACATCAAAACCTCCAGGTTTTTCTTTTTTCTTTTTCTTTTTTTTTTCTTTTTAACACACATAATGAAATTCATTCCTTCTTCCAGTATAAACCAGTCTACTTCAGTGGAAATCAAGAGGCCACTGCCAACTCATACCAGTAAATAAAGCCAAACTTTTAAAAACAGATATACAGCTAAATTTCAAGATGCCTACTGAGCTGTAGAGCAGAATTTTCAGACACACTGCCGCCCGCTCCTAATTTTTAGTGAAGTCTCTCTTTCACTGTCAAGCCTTCTTACTCTGGAACAATACATTGCCATTGAAATATTTAATGAGTCACTTTTAAATATCCCACAGGAACAACAGGACATTAATCTCATGCTGCAGAGCTGTATTTTTAAAATAACTATCTTAAAAAGAAAGCTCCATGCAACAACTGAAAAAAGCCCAAATGTCTTCCCCTTTCTACTTCACAGAATTTTCTGTCTCCCTGCCTTTCTCTTTTCATTCCTCATCCTCTCTTCACCCACAGGGTTATGCTGAGGTGACTACGAGGACACCCAGGCTGAGACACTCTGTTTGCATTCTTCTGCCGATTTGGGTTGGCTACTCTCCCATGTAGGCTTGGCAATGTGAAAAAGTGACCTTGTGGCAAACTTGGGTGTGACCTTCCAGAACAGCAACAGCTCCCAGCATGACTGCCTGGTCTCCAAAATCTTGCTCCATGGAAAACTTGAGGCAGCTTATCCCATGTGCACTGACAAGCTGACGTTTATTTTAGGGGAGGAGCGTGCATCTGTGGAGTTATCACAGCAGGGCTAGCTCACGGTGTTGCCACATCCTGGCTCCCCTGCCAGGAGCTTGCCACAGAGCTCTACTCTTGCTTTGTTAATGGTGGTGTGCCAGAGCCAGATGCTTGCTGTGAGACTTGGTGCTTCTGCTACTGCAGGACCTCAGCAGCACCATCCATTGCTGCTGCTGCTGCTGTTGTGGCTTCCAACTCTCTTGCTCTAACTACTCCTTCAGCTCTGAAAAGGCAAAAGGAGCTTGGAGCTGTTCTTCAAAATATCACCTCAGCCTGATACTGTGATGCTATTCAACACATATAAGAAGTGGCCTGGAAGCTAACTGCTGGATCTTGCAGCTCTGCAGCTTTTTGAACCATGAGTGCTGCTGTCAGAAGACTCCAGGTGTGTGGATCCAGATCCCAATATATCCATTTTGGGACCAAATTAAACCTCTGTTTTCCTAAGGATAACATCCCGTACAAGGACTTTTACAGTAAGTTCATAGCTGAGTCAGAGGTTCTTGCAAAAGGGTTCTGACGTACCAAGGAAAGTTACAGAGCCTGCATCACCAAACATGAGCCAGACACAGCTCACAGAGCATCACTCTCTGTGACCCTGAGTGCTCCTCTGAACTGGGAGATATTCCCAGTTCAGCATATTAGATCCCTGTATGGATCATTTACTTAAGAGTTGGACTCAATAATCCTTTTGGGTCCCTTCCAACTCAGGCTGTTCTGTGATTCTGATTTCTTGACTCTGCCTGTGCAGGGAGTGGACCCAAAAAAGACACAAACCATTGGCCTACCTCATCAGTGAATTGTGTGCCCAACACTGCTCACAAGACTGGATTTCCCCTCTGTTTTTATCGCCACCAATCAAGGCACCTCAGCCTGACACTGGGGTTTTCAATTCGTCATGGGCTGGGCAAAGCTGGCCTTTGCAGGCATAGAGAGACCTTCCAAGGAGGAAAGCTGGTTTGGAGGTGAGGGAGGACAACATATATATTTCTGACAAATCAGGATAAAGAGGATCTTCCATGTTGTGCTGTATTTTGGACAAATAAGCACACTGGTCCAGTTTCATCCATGATCAGAGAGGAACCTTTTCTCTGCTGAGGTGTTGTTATGCACACACACATGCTCTACTAGAGCAGAAATTGTTAGGTTTTGGGTTTTTTTCAGGCTCTGGTGTTCTGACAGCCTGAGGCTGGCACCCAGATGCAAGAGTTGACTGGCTGTCATTGGTATGTCACACAAACAGTGCTTAGACCTGCTCCTTCCCACTCCCCAACCCACCCACATGCACTGCTTTGCTCCTCATCAGAGCAAAACAACAGCAATGAAGCAGCTGTGGAATACACCTGCCCTCCGTTTGCAGCCCTGCTCTGTTACACATCTTTAACTTGGCAATATAGACTAGTTATGCTGTAACATGAATACGTTTCTTTACCCTCAGGATGCTCTGGATCAATCAGCAGCATGAAACAGCATGAGGGAAATGAAGTAGTAACGTGGGGATGAAAAATAAGAGTTGATGTTGTAATCAGCCAACTAAAAACACCATTAGAACATATTGTCCTGCTCAGTGGGTGTGCAGCTGCACTGGGCCATGACCAAATCTATTAATAGGCCATGCAGAGCTCTTTGTAGTTCTAAGAGCAATGCTCCTCAAACGTTGAGCCTTGAGTTCTTTCTCTGTAACTTCAATAACCCCCGTGTGGTGTATAGTTACAGTAGTCAACTCTTCAGCAAGGATGAAAAGTCTGACTCTAGTCTCTTCACACTAGAGACAGAAATCCTGCTCTTCATTTTTTGCCCAGACCAGAAGGGGGAAATAATTCTGGGACCATAAACTTAGCCATGATGTGGACAGGAGATTGCCTATGGAGTGTCTGAGTTATTCTAGGCTTGATGGCAGACACGAGGGGGTGGAAAGTAGATAGTTTGGTTTGTTGCTGCTGTGGAAGGGACCTGTTGCATCCCAGGTCCAGGGGCCAGTCCCAGGCCAGGGGCTGTCACATGCCTGCAGCATCCTACACCCTGTGGACCGCCACACTTGCCACACCACTCCACAAACCGGCTGGCATTTTAGGATCATATGCCTCTTGCCAAGAAGCATGCACACCTACACAAAAAACTCCTCAATCCCTGCCTGTAACTTCACAGTAACAAGCAGAGACTTCCAGCCTACAAGTTATTTCATTTTACAGACATTTAAAGTTAAGGAAGATGAAAAGACATTTCAAGTTAAGGAAAATTATTTCTACCTTGCACCCAAAAGACACAGGATGGGATAACAGTACAGGTCAAATGTTTAACAGGCTTAGAGAAGGTAACTCCATATATCAAGGTACTAGGGAGCCATTACTCCATGGAAATATCTGTGGCACCCTTGGGCTGCTCCAGGCTCTTTCTCCTACTGTAGACTGGTTTATGTCTGGAGCCAAAAGCCAGTGCTGAAGCTCTATGATTAATTCTCATCTTCCCCATGACTGAGGAAGAGACTTGAGGTCCCTGGAGAGAGTGGATGCTTTCTGCAGGACATGACCCCAAAGAATTGGAGTCTGGTGAATGTCTGGAGCGCTGTCTGAAACTCAGGGGTGAAATCGTGCTTGGTGGGAAAGAGCAGCAGCAATGCAGGAGAGAAATGCTCGAGGGAGAGGGTGTACCCAAAGAACAGTGGAGGAAGCCTGTGTGAGGCAGCAGCTGAGGAAACAGGCAGCAGGGAGATGGTAAGCACTTGGGAACAAACCCGGGAAACAAGCACAGGCAAAGCACTGCGATGGAAGGAGAGGTGAAATGAGGGCTGTCTCTGGAAACAGCCTGGGGAGAGCCTGCATGGGGTCAGGAGCTGTGTGACTTGCACTGACTGTGCCAGTTCAGCCACTGCAGGCTGGGAAAGCCTGGCTGCGGCTGGGGCTTGGTGGGGCACCCCTCCAACTCAGAGCAGGGCTGCCACCTCAGTCATCTTGGGCTTGGCCGTGTAAATTTATTTATTTAACTGAATTGCCCAAGCCAGCAGTTGAGTCACCACCGACAAGCGTCAGTAAGGCTTTCACACCTTCCAAGATCTCCTCTCAGCCCACCAGCAGCAGCAGGGAGGGCTGGTTGGGACAGGAACACAGCAGGCTTGCCAGCCCTGCCTGGGGCTCCTTCCCCAGTCAATGGAGCAACGGGGAGGGGGTGCAGCCTTCCAGCAATGATTCAGCCCACCAAGGAGCAGAGCCTCCTTCATGAGGTGCATGTTTCCCTGCTCTGACTATATGAAGAGCCTAAAGCAAAGACAGGCTGTAATTGAAGGATCCCAGCCAAAAAGCTCAGTGCTAGAGAGGATGAGTCTGGATATCCCTGTCATTAGACAATACATGTAAAAGTTAGCATGGCGTAGCAGAGTGAGAGAAGTCACTCAGCTCTGGTGCTCTCTGAGTCATCTCAGAGAGCACCAGAGCTGGCTGTACAATAAGCACCACTTCTTGTGTAATAATAAATGCACATAAAGTGGGAACTGGTGTTGGCTGTGTCTCCCAGTATTGCACATTTCAGTTAAGCTCTCTGGAACGACTGGCTGTTGGTATTAGTTTTAAGATAATGCCAGTGGGAAGTAGTGAATGACAAAGCATTGCTGGCAAGTGATCAAGCCGTTGAACAACCTCTGAGAAACATAAGTTATAAATTCCTTTACTGTATTAATTTGACATTACAATTTAGAGATAAGGTTTTCCAGGAACCCAAGTGAACCAGCATCCAGTTTTATTCATAAGGTGTGTCTGAAAAGAAGTCAGTAATACTTAATATTTGTATACTATTCTCCAACTTCTTAGTTGATTAAAAGCTAGGTGGTTTCTGTTTCCAGAGCTAGACATACTATTTTGGCACATGCTGTTGTGTTTTTATGATAAATCCAACACATATACTCCTTAGTCATTTTGGACTGTAAAAATATTTCTGAAGGCAGCAAGGCTGCCTACAACCACGTCAGGATGAGACTTCAAGGGCAGTTTTTTGTCCTCTCTTCTTCTCACAGCTGTTTGTACTACCGAACAGCACATTCCAGTAGAGTGATTTCTTTCTGGCTTTTCTCCCGTGTTTCCTACCACAGGTGCATTGCCAAGGCAGAAGTGTAGGAGCTACATCATGCAGCAGCCAAGCAGCCTGTGCCTCTCTCAGCCAAAGCCCCATAACAGCAGTAACTCCTCTGTCCCCAGGAGCAGGGACCTCTGCCCCACTGGGTGGCTGTGAGGGGTCTTTCAGACCCCAGAGCTGATGCAGAGGGATGTGCATGGCCCAAAATATGCTTCCTCCTACCACATGACCTATTACAGTGGTTGGCACCTCAGCTGCCTTGCAAAAGCTTTCAGTGCAGGGGGGGAAGAAATGCTTAAACCTATGTGGGCGATCAATGGAAATGTGTCAGTAGGTGGGTGAGGGAACATACTGGAGTAAGCAGCAAGCATTGCAGGCACTGGATACCATGGAGAAAACACAGGCGGTAGAGAGAGGCAGAGGATTTGAGTTTGTCACACATTTCACCTCTGTTCAGCCTTCTTTTCCCTCCTTTTGTTAATTTTTCATTTGCTGGGATAATGCAAGTGGAAAAGAACATCCAGACCCTTCCATTATGCCATTCAGGATACTGTTTTTAAAATAAAACACACTATACCAGTGTTTATGTAGAGAACATGATGGATAAATATTTTATGCCATGGATTCAGTTTCTTATCAGGACCTGTACTAATAATAACTGTATAGGTCCAATTTTTAGTGGGCTCCTCTTCCAATGAATGCTTTGCTTAAATGTATATTGAAGACTTGTTTTACAATGGCTTTCTTCTCTTTAATGGGATTTGACATGTTGGCTGTGGTATAACATGCAAATGGTTTGTATAAAGATTTAAAATATATTTCTGAATGGTGCTATATAAATACTGCATGCATTGAATTGCATTATTTTATTGTGAAACTGAAAGGTTTCCTGTTCTATACCGTAATACGATTTGTTATTTTTCCAGCACACACATTACCCTGCATTCAACTTCTGCACAAGGTAGAAGAACTCAAATTAAATTTACAAGCACACCTGAGCAAAGCTAGTTAGCTGTGGCCAGATCATGTTTCTGTGATTAAATAATGCTGGCTATTATAACACATTGCAAGAAAGTGCAGCTATAAATCCCTGTCTCAGTTTGTTTCCAATGCTTCATTGTACTACAGAAACTTTGCTATACTCTCTAGTAAGCAGAAAGCTAGATGTAGGACTGAGTCACCCTGAGCAGATGTGTTTGATACTAACTTGGAGGAGATAAGAGTAACAATGCTACTCTCCCCTGAGCGTTTCCCTCAAGGACATTCCCATGCTACACAAACATTAATAAATCGATCTTCATTGCATCCGACCACAGACTTTATTAACTGAGGAAATTGGTTCCCAGAAAAATTTAGCATTTTGCTCAAGGCCAGAGAGTAGGTCCACAGTAAGGAAAAGAGCTGGAGACATCCACTTACATCCAGTTAATATTTAATATTACATTAGCGTGTAACATGGTGTGCTGAAGGCAGGACACTGCTGGGTGTTCACATGGTCAGAAATGGATGGACACATCCCACAGCAAGACCCTGCTGAGCATATTGGTCACCACCACGTACCCCTGGGGACCTGTTAGGGTAGCAGGTCCCTAGGGGTTGAGGGACCATCTCGTGCCTGCTTCTGGGGATGAGAAGTCCATGGCTCCACCACTGTCTTCACTGGGACATGTCAGTAGATCTCTCAAGGGTTCAGGAGCATCTCTTGAGTTTCATATCTACCCAGCTCAGGGAACAGAGCCGAGGAGGTCCTGACCCTACAGTCATCCAGGTCACATTGCAGCTTTCCTTTTGATGGAAACAAGGATGATAGATCTGAATGGGTGGCTGGTGCACACCCACCATGTGTTGTATGTTTTCTGAGCTGAAAACATACAACACGTGGCCAGGACAGACATCTGAGGCTGGGGACATTAAAGCAGCTCAGCTCTGTCCAGAGTTCAGGGTTTTTACAGGTGGCTCTGACAGTTTTGCATTTTATTAAGATTTCTCAATTACCAGTCATTTACATTGTTGCTAAAATTTGACCACTGGGAATAAAGTTTTCCAGTCCAGGTGTTTGCCTGAGGCTGAATTATTTCAGATAGGGCGGAGAGTAAAACTTCATGCAGTTGTTCCTCATGGCTAAGACTTAGATTGAGGGAAAAGATTGGTTTGTAAAAAAATGATATGACTTACCATTTGAGACTCTACAGTGCTCTGTGAATGAAAAGGTAATTGTATGAGAGAAAGGAAAATACAGCAGACAAGGAATTGGACTCTGTGGGCACGACTCAAACTGATGATTACTGTGGGAAGAAGGATGGAGGGCCTGGGTGAGGTGGACTGACACAGGCAGTATAGCATTATTAAAACTGGGAGAATGGGCCAAACAAACACCAGACTTTACAGAACCGGGCTGAATTGTTGAGACTGGGGAAAGTTGGCAGTGAGCCAAGTCCTAGGGTGTGAGGCAGAAGGTACAAGAGTAACCATTTAAAGTTTTGCACCCAAGAGAAGGCACTAGTCCATAGCCTGGACTGGGCTGGTTCCTAAATTTTGCCAGTCCACTGCCATCAGTGTTTATGCGTGAAACCACTGATAACAGCATGTTTTATCTCCCACATACTGTAGGAGCCAGCTCTCACCCCACAGGTGTGGTCTTTTAGCTGCCTTGGCAAATCTCAACATCATGGTGTTTACCCTGCTGATAAGTCATGTGGATGTCATGCAACAGTACTTA
The DNA here is from genome assembly GCA_013397075.1 of Rhabdornis inornatus. Taxonomy (NCBI): domain Eukaryota; kingdom Metazoa; phylum Chordata; class Aves; order Passeriformes; family Rhabdornithidae; genus Rhabdornis; species Rhabdornis inornatus. The sequence continues at coordinate 202,823 of VWZS01000305.1, read as the reverse complement.
ACTCCCTTTAATTTTGTCTTTAATTGCACACACGTACTTGGGGTTTCTTCATGCATTCAAAGTCCTTCAGCCTCATACTGTGCACTAGAAAAACATGTCTGAGCTGGCAAGCACCTATTTCAATCTGTTATTTTCCAGTGTATTCCTGATTTATACCGTGCTCTTTGAATCCTGAAATATTTTCTTCATGGGATTTTCTATAGTGCTTGACACTGCAGAACAAGAGCTCCCCAGCCATTAGCTGGTTCATTTTAGCAGAACTTTTCTGTGATGAGATATCATGATACTGTCATTTGGCAAATGGGCATCTAAGTCAGCACTGCAGCTGCCAAGCCTGAACCCACCGGGACTTGATTTCTCAGAGCACTTAGTGTACGACACGAGGGTGTGAATCACTGAAGCATCTCTGTGCCTGTCTCAGCTGAGGCTGGGAGCTCAGCATTTCTGCACACCAAACCACTGGGATTGGAAGTCAGACACCTAGAAAATAAAAGGAGACAATTAGAACCCTTCTATGAGAAGCCTGGACAAACAGTATTTCCCAGCTCTCTGGAGCAAAGGATTATATCCAAGGACGTAATTTTGTACTTTCTGTGTCCCACAGTCCTGCTCCTTATTCCCTTCTAGCTTTCGGAATAACATGAAGTAGAGATGCTGCCATAGCCACGAATTGGGTCTAATTTGTGTACTGAAGGAAGGAGCTGTGTGGGAAAATACTGCCTGATCAGACAATCTGAACCATGTCTGCATAATTCTTGTATATATGAGAGATACATTAAGGTATCAAAGGTAATTTTAAATTAATGTTTTCTAACATTTGCGTGCTTGTTCTGCCAAGCTTATTAGTATTCCTTCAAAGAGGGGTTTTGATTTGTTTTGGAATAAAGCTTATTTATTCTAATTATGCATAGGAAATAGCTATCTCTATGTTTCTTGCAAAATATTTTTACAAATAATAGGGTGCCCTCCTCTTGACATTCTTCTTCAACTTGGGTTCACCATTTGAAGATGATAAATGGGCATCAAGCTCAGCATTTCTACCACCTCCTACCTGCTTTGACTCTTGTTTCATTAGAATTTCAGCAATGTGCTGGTTCATGGCAGATAACCTCCTCTCCCTCTCCAGAGTGCCCGTGAGTGTGTAGGGGGTGAGGGAACGGGTGCATTTCTCATCTCCTCAGCATTTATTACAATCCTCTTTCTCTACCTCCTCTGCAGCAATAAATCAATGCTACTTGTTATTGTCTACTCCTTGGGCAGCCTCTCAGGGGGAGAGGCAGGCTCTCCTGGCTATAATTCCATGTGTTTTATCAAATGCTCAAACAGAACTAAAGATCCAAAGTAAACCAGTCTTGTTTTTGCAGCTTTGGAGGGGAAGGATCCTATCCAAGTCCTGCCAGCTGCATCACCCATCAAGATGCTTGGTCACACAGGCTGCAGTTACCAGCCCCAGCCTTAAGTTGCCTGCCCAAGCAGAAGAGGACAGTGTGTCAGTGGAGCAATGTTTCTGTTTTTACTCTGGGAAAGAAAATTTAAAGTTTCTGGTGCTGATGACTATTTCCTGCCAGCAGGCAGCTCCAGGACTGGGATGCTGGATGAACCTTTAAAACTTTGTTGAGATGAGTGCATACTCCTTGCACTTCTGCCACTTGTTAATGGCAAGTAAAGCCCTAGAAATACATTGTGGGTGAAGTAAAATACAGCTTGATTATTGTTTACTCCACAAGAGGAGAAGCACACACACTGGTACCTGGAGAAACTGTACTTGGGGCACTTGGGGACATGGTTTAGTGGTGGATTTGGCCTGAATAATTCCATGATTGCAAATGAAAAGCATCTTCGTAGTAGGACTGTGGCTTGCAGCAGTTCTCTAGAGAAACTTTACCCAGAAAACTTCTGCCTTCTTGTTTTGTTGCCTGCTTTCTAATCACAGCAAACTGTTTTCCTTCATACAGGCTTCCTGATTTTCTCCTGGAAAAAGGGGCCTTCCCACAAACCTGGCCCAACAACCAGGGATTAGATGTTCACTCTCCTCTCTCTACTGGGAACACCCTGAAGAGCTGGGCTGGAGAAATGATCGTGAAAGAAATCGGTGCGGTGGAGGAGTGGGTGAGAAAGGCAGGCACATGACTTATAGAACAGAGGTGTTTGGCTGGTCCAAGCCCAGAAGCACAAAAAAATATCTGACACACCTGCCCAGGAATCCAGGACCAATTTACACAGGCAGGTTTAAGCTGGGGTTGCAGCTGGGATTTTTTCCTCCTTAACCCCTTCTGATGTTAACTGGGGTAACTCATATGGGAACCTTCAAGGCAGAAGTTACTGAAGGGGTTTGCAGGCAGATTCTCAAGGTTTAAGTGCCAAAAAAGGCCCCCTGACACATTAGCATGTTTTTATTGTGGCTTTGTAAACATATTTTGCATTTTCTTTCTGCAGTGGCAAAAGGTGTACAGTTAGATTCCCCCCCAAGCAAGAAATGTACTTTATCAAACCTCAGTTTGTCAGCAATGGCCTTGGTAAAAGCATGCACACACATGCACCTCTTTCTCTCTCTTCCCTAAACTTTGACTAGTTTTTTATTAAAGTGGCTGCCTCAAGCTACTGACAAACTAACAAAATGTGCTGGGTATGAAAAAAACCCCACCAATTCCAATTCAACTCAGATTCCTTCTCCTGCTCTGATTTCACCATTTCTTCCTGCCCCTACCCTGGTTTTCAAAGGGACATGTAGGGGTCAAGATGCTTTTTTCAGACTTTTCAGGGAAGATGATGTCCTTGCATCAGACTTCACTTGGACACAGTCCCCTCTGCCAGGGGGACTGTGAGGGCAGACCCACAGCTTGTGCTGCAGAGAGGCAGGCCTGACATGCAGAAAGGACCCATCTCTTTCATGCTGATTTTCAAGGCTCCAAAATCTATAGAGGATAAGCAGGCAAAAAAATATTACATGCAGAAAGGGGAGGGGTTCCTTTCTGTTTGCTTCCCTTTCCTAAAAAATATCTCCCCAGCCTTCAGGCAGTTGTCAGGGTATGGACTCATATGATGATAGAACTCATATGGGTTTGCAAATACAGCACAGACTTTGAGGAAGATCTCTGGTTCAAGAGCTCTCCTTTCCCCATGGCATGGTGGGAGGGGGTAGAAAAAGGGACAACTTTATTTCATTTTTAATCACTAGTTTACTTCAAATAATTCCATACATGTGATTGCCATAGTACTGAGAGAGCAGAGAGATTCATTCAACAGGTGGACTTTTTCTGCTTACACTGGACACTAGTTTGCCAGTTTCCTCTGTAGAGATTACTATTTAGATCTCGTGGTGCTGACCAAACATCCTTAATGTGGACAAAAGGATTTCAGGGTTTATGCAATCAAATACTGTAGGGATATCCAGCAGTGTGAATGCAGGCAACAGCCAAGAGCAGACCATTCATCACTGTCACTAGGCACTGTTTCTGTTCCACATGCCAGTTAGATGCTGAGCTGGAAGAGGTCCAGCATCTTGCAGGATTGCACTGGAGATAGGACCAGCCCTTCTCAAGGGCTTTTATCATGTTCAAGGTAGAGCAAGATCAGATACTGGGTTATATTGACAGAATTCACTTGAAAAAGCAACAATTAAAAAATGATAAGCTTTAGGTGGAGGTTAAATGTCTCTTCTGGAGGAAAGCATGGATGACCTCATGCTTTGGCTTTTCTTTCTCCTGGAAAAAACAGAAAGCAAGAATGACAATGGAGATTTCCAGTTATGACCTTCCTCTATTTCAATTGTGCAGGAGTTGAATTGGGAGGTAGAGAGTATTGACTTGTTGGTCAATAAGGAGACTGTATGGAGCCTTCTTTCCTGAAATATCACATTGGATGGACATAGTTTTCTGCAAGAAGCAAGCTGAGAAGGATGGGTTATAAAGATATTCAAGACTGACAAGACTATCCGTGGCTCAGAATAAGGCAGGAAGTGTAATTAAGGAATCCTTTGACTGAACCTATGTGGAATAGCTTTCAGAATGAATAGGTTAGGATAAGGTATATAAAAGTGAGCATGTTTTAAACCACCAAGAAAGGAACCTTGGTCTATAGCAGCTATTTTAATCTTGTTTTGAATTCATATTTGTTTGTTTTCTGTAAGGAGAATAAATTCTTATTGCTTGGTAAATACTAAATTGCATGTCTTAAATAAGGTAAGGCTGTTTTAAACTACTTCTGTTCTTTTTGTTAATGTTAGCCAGGAGCAGAAGAGGTCCTAGAGGATGCACAGCATGGGAGACCCCTGATTTAAATGGTATATGTTTATTTGGAAACATAGCTTTAATAATTTTTTTTTAGAGCACAAAATGGTGAATGATCAACTCATCTTTTTTTTGTTGTTGTTACTATTCTGTTTATGTTGGATTCTGCTCCCACAGAAAGTGAAATTAAGTGAAAAGTGAAATACACTTGTTTTACAAGGATGCATTTGTGAAAATTATGCAATTGAACTGATCTGATCGCTTGGGTTTCCAAGATTTTAGATGAATACAGCTGATCCTCTCACCCCAGAGTCTAGAAGTGGGAAAAAAGTCCTCCTGGTTCTCCAGGTCTCAGATATAGTCAGCCTAAAGTGAGTAAGATGGCAGACTGTGCTTTATCCATGTGTCCAACGCCCATGGTGAGTTTATCTGGATGCAGATTAGCTGTGCTGTGGGTGCAGAGACCTGAGCTGGCTCCGTGCAGCGTGGCTGATGGATTCAGGTGCAGGGTCATGCAAAGGCAGCATTAGGATTTGAGGGTCAGGGAAGGTTCAGGAGGTGGATGGTCATGTTTGCACAGAAGTGAGCTTAAGCTCATGAAGTCTGTGGGGCCCCGCCTGTTTCCCTGCACAGCTGCCCAAGTGGCTGCTGCCATATGTTTTGGGGTGTGCCCTCTTCTGGAGGCCACACTCTGGCTAGCAGCTTTTACTACTATTACTACTATTATTATTATTATTATTGTACAAAATGTCCTCATTGGAGTACCACATATACTATGGAGGACACTTGAGCTGAATAAACAAAGCAAACAGTTTTGTTTCGAGAGCTAGTTGAGCAGGCCCATAAATTCTGCTTAGTCCACAACTTTCACAAATTCAGAGTTTTTTACCTTTCCTCAAAATTGGTAAGTGAACTTAGAGTGCTTAGTACAAAATAAATTTCTTTCAATGTAACTCAAATTATATTATTAAATGTAGTAAATTCAGGCTTTAACATGTGTTCATCACAACTTTAAAAAGCTCATTTTTAAAATAAGTCTTTATTCTTCTGTCTTCTTTGATTTTTGGTTATCATGAAAAGCATGGAATTCTATAAGATGGGATCTATATGGAAACTAAGAAAACCAAAAGGAAAATAAAACAAAAATGAAAGGAGCAATAAAAAAAAAAGGGCCAGAATATTCTGTGCTTGCTTCCTACAACACCATGCGACCATTAGAATCCATTTCTCTTTCATTAATGATCCCTGACTAGAGGGAATGTCTGATTATCCGACTTCTCTGACGTATCCTTTCTCTCCTTCTTTCCCTTCACTGGCTAGAGGGATTGGTGATAGTCAGAAATACTGCAAACATCAATTACTCCAGCTTCCCTCAGGAAATGGAAACAAAAGCACACCCATCCAAACATTTTGAACTCTTTTTAAAGTCCTGAAGAAGTAGTGGAAGGTTTGAGGTGGAGTTTCTTAACCTGTCTAAATCAGGACTCTCTTCCTTGACATAAATCAGGAAAGGAAAAATTCAGCGCTTTGCTAATTTGTGTGGGACTTTGATGATAATTTGCCTAGAGACATTTAAGTGGTACAACATGAAATAACAGAAACTAAAATTAATGGAGTTGGAATGGGATTGCATTGTGCAGGGCCCCCACATATGGTTACAATTCAGTGTTTCCTCTGTATCTGACAGGATCCTTACAGAAAGAATGCTTCTGAGGAACTGCTACTGCACCCACCATGAAAGCATGGAGAAGAAAACCTCACCCCACAGTGTCTGTTCACCATTCCTTCTCCTCCCATGGTGACTCCTTGTGGGTTTTATTTGTGCTGGAAATCAAACACAAGTCTGAGTTTGCTCTCTAAGCAGGCCTGTCCTTTGTTCATGGTTTGAGTCTCGAGGACAGCACTGGAAGGTCTCCCTGTTTGGAAACACTGACAGAAACTCCATGAGCTCAGTTAAGTTGCTCACACGCAGTACAGTGAGCCACCTGAGATGCTGTGAGACAGCTGAGGTGCTCTGGCTGATCTGGCAGATGTGGCACAGGATCTACAGGAGGCACATGTCTGTCAGGAGAGGCAGCTGGAGGCCAACTACACTACTGCAGGACAACTCCAGCAGACAGCTCCAGGGTTTCAGAAGACACAGCACACACTTGGTGTCTGTGGATGATCCAGGTGATCCTGAGCTCCCAGCGCAGTCAGCTGAAACCCAGTCAGTGCAGTCAGCATCATCTAAAAGCTGCACATAGAACCAAATGCTGGCGTGCAACCCAGTTGCCTAGACAATTTTTGGGTGTCAATTTTCTTTCCAGGTGTTCTCTCATATTTCAATATTCACACAGGCTGGCAGACATGATTTGAAACTACTGGTTATTAATAGTATCTAGGAGGAGCAGATAGACACTAGGTAGGATACTCAAGCCAACCAGAACTTCTGTTTTGGCAAGCAAATTTCCAGGTCTAAAGAGAGGCTCATGCTCATGTGGAATGAACAACAGATGATTCAAGTTTAGAACCAGCCCAAAAGCAAAAACTCCTACTTGGCTCCTCCTGTGTTAAGCTATCACAGTGCCTCAGCATACAGAGTGAATGAAGAGTTTGTGTGTAACAATGCTCACGAGTGAACCTTTTGCCAAGTTCTCCCTTCACCTCATAGACAGAAGCTACACCCTCAGTTAGCCTGTGGCAACCACTGACCAATAGGTTGGCCTTGCTGGAATGCCAGGCAAGCAGAGTGTGCCGTGTTAACACAAACTTGGCCAGGTACAAACCTCACTGAAATGGTCAACTTCTGCCCAAGTATTAATCTGTCTTTCATTTCACTGTTTCCATTGCTCATAATTATTACCATTGGCACAAACAGTGAGTTATCCCCCTTGCTCAAGCCTGCAATGAGTCTGACTTTTTCATAGCTATGCTTAATTGTTGCCAGGGTTCCCTGTAGGAACATTAGCTTGCTTAATATTACACGGCTTGAGAAAATTAAATGATCAATATCAGGTTAAGAGCATTGAGTTGTTCTTTCTTGGCTTTTGTAATTGCTTGTGGGATGGGAAAATAATTACTATGTTGAGTTTATTGTTATTCCCATTGTTCTCAGTTGTTGATTTTGTTGTTCAGCTACGGACATGTCTGATTTAAATTGTCTATAATATTGCTGTCTTAGAAGGAAATAGAAAGGAAAGGGGAAGGGAAAGGAAGTCAAAAAATTGAAGGCTGATCTAAGATTAACATAGTGTTGGCTCTGGCTCCTGGCGAGGTCTCTTTGTAAAGGGAGACTCCCACAGCAAAAATCATCTAGAATGAATTTGTTTAAAGTGACACTGTCAGCTTCAATATCACACTTTAGGATTTTTGGTTTTTACTCCACGTTTTTATAAGTAACACCCAAACCAATTATATTCCACTAATCCCATTGGATCACCTCATATTACAGTTGTGAGAAGAGAGAAAAAGCATTAATCTCTATTTTTTGGGTTGTTTTTACTGTCATTCCAGCACAGTAATTTCATATTCTGAGTTGGAAGGGACTTACAAGGATCATCAAGTCCAGCCCCTAAGTAGAGTGTTTTGATACGGGAACTGAACCCTTAATCTTGGTATTATTAGCACTGTGTTCTAATATCACAGTTCTAACCAACTGAGCTAATCTATGATCACCAACTTGTATGGAAAATTTACACACAAAAAGGATATTGTGGATTTGGGCCATGCCCAAATCTTCTGTAATTTCTTAATAGGTCTCCTTCCTGTTGTTTATGCAGTTTTGTGATAGAGTAAGAGGAGAGAAAAAAACACCACCAGTGATTTTTGAAAAAAGATTTTAAAACCAGCAGGGGAAATAGAAAAACAGAAATCCCCACGGGTCCTCTGCAGGGAGGGGTCAGGGTCCTTGCTTTCAGCCATGCAGAGACAAGCCAGTCCCTAGTGAAAAGATGCCTACTGTCTTCAGAAGCCAGTGGGAGTGGGCTGATAAAGAGATCCCTTTAACCGTGGTGCTTATGAGTCACTGGTGTCAGCGTTAAGACATCCTGGGAGAAAGAAGCAAACAAAACTGGTTATTCACTGCCTTTGTTTAGCTCCCTTCAGAGGTTTCAAGAGACCTGAATACAGAGACACTGTGGCATATGCCAACTGTTGACTCCATCAAATAATAAAGCAATCCCAGTGGGTATTAAGAAGCATGGAATCATTCTAATGAGTCTGGCAAAATCTCATTAGGATGAACAGCAGGTGATGACAAAATATTTGCTCTGTATGCAAATGACTTGTTTCCTTCTCTGTCTGCACGCGGTTGCATGAGTGCTCAGAACAGGAGCTGTCACATAATTGCTTACTGGAGAAAAGCCCTGAATATGTGGTGGCTGCATTTCAAATATATCAGTAGAAAAATGGGAAAAATTATAGAAAGGAGAGCCCCCTGTATCACCAAGCTCTTGCACAATAGCGGGCTTTGCTGGGCATCCAGACAGTCCAGCTGTCTTTCCAGAAATGCTTTCAAAGCAGGGACATATGGACTGCAAGTTGTCAAAACTTCTCCAAGAGCTGTGAGTATAGAAAATATGATGGAAGGAGGGAATGGGGTATGCTGAATATTGAGAACAAGGCAAAACATGGCAGTTCCTGTTGACAGAGGTAGGTTACCTGCATAGACCTGAGTCTGACCTGACCTGCTAGTTCAGAAAGCAACTCCACAAATCAACCCTGAACTATCCAGCTGCAGGCTCAGATGTTGCACAGTAAATCACTGCTTTGTCCCCTTCTGCTGTTTTAACATCAGGCTGTGTAGCCCTCGATATCTGTTCTGTTCCTGATGGTGTTTCTGGCATAGTATGATTCCATTCTCTCCAGTGTATCATTAATAATGCTTCACACATTTGTTTTTAATCACTTTGGTATTTATTTATTGCTGCAGTTCTGTTCCTACTCCTCATACATGTCAGAAGGAAAGTTCTTGTGTGGAGGAAGTGGAAATCCCCCAAGAGCCCCATTCTTCCGTTCACACTGGTGGAGAGGAGGACAGGGCAGTTGAGTCAAAGGACATTCCAGATTAAATAACCCAAGCTACACAAACACAAGTGTTCCTGCAGATCTTCTCTCCAGCGCCTGGCAGTCAAAAACCTTCACTATATACTCTGCCCATGTAATTGTGGTTTTCTGTCAAAAAAAAAAAAAAAAAGAGTCAGGAATGCATTTGAAGCCTTCCTTCTAAAAACACCTTCAAGATCCCCAGGGTCATGAAAAACCTCCATGTTGGAAAGGCATAGGACTGGGTGTATGACCCTGTGCTCACACCATGCTTATAGGCTCTTACCTGGATACAGTTTGCTACAGACTGTCCATCAGAGAGGGAATTAAGTAAGCTGATTATGAAAGAGCCATTTGCTTTCCTGCTGAAGTCCTATAGAGATGGAGTAAAAACAATACACTAAAGAGCAGAAATTTGCCTCCCTTGCCATCAAGCAACTTGCAGCCAAAATCTTACCGAAGTCAGGGAAAGGGGACCAGTCCTGTGAAATTTCCCCTCCACAAAAGAAAAGAAAAAAAAAAAAGAGTTATTATGTGACTTTAATAACAGTGACTTTTTAAAATTGTTAACACTATTAGATGTTAATAATATTAGGAATTTTTTAGTCTGTAGATCTTTATTAAAAATGCTTTTTATACAAGTGATTTGTCATGGTAAAGTCAATGTCATCATTTCTTCTTCCTTAAGTTTGAGAAGTGTGAAAGGGTCACTAGATCATCGAGAGAATTGGGAAGCCTAGTCCTCCTGATTCCCAGAGCCGCAGCTTGTGAGCACAGGGGCACTGTGGCTCACTGTGTCATTGCTGTGGGTGTGGGATCTACCAGAGCTCCTTCTGAGGCTGGAGGTTTCAGGAATAAGTTGGAGAAACATCATTTGGGGTGGCATGAGATATGTTTGACTCTCTGGGCATGGGGACTGGCAACACCACTTGTAAGATCCAGACCTGTAGCCTAGGACTTGATGACAGTATCCTACATGGTATTCGTCTTAGATTTAATAATTGCATTAAATTGAGATCTGCAGTCGAAGTGCTGCCAAAATGACAGCAGGCCAAGAGCTACATTAAGCAGTGAGAAGCGGGCTCGCTGTCGGGGTTTGCAGGGTGGCCAGGCTCGTTCTCACGGCTGGGTTATGGATGCCGAGGGAACACGTTCCAACCCAAACCAACAGCAGTGCACAGGGGGGCCACTGTCGCCTGGTTCTGCTTAGCAGCTTCTGCTGACTAGCAAAAGCAATGGAAATTCCAAGCCCTCAAAAAGCAGTAGTTCTTAAGCAACCACTTTTTCTTTCCTTTTATTATTTTTTTGCTACCCGATCATCCAAACAACCGAGTGTTTGTTCAGTGAGACTGACTGCAGTAAGAAAACTGGACAGCAATGGCAGTGATTCATTTCAAACCCGAAATGTCATCTGATGTTAGCAGTGGTCTGTATCAGCTGACCACAGGTCATGCACATGCTGATCCCAGATATATATTGCTCTGAAAAAAAATCCTGTGGAGCCCTCCCAAACGCAGGATAGGTCAGAATGCCGCAGGTTTGGCTCCCTGTTGCCAAAACAGTCTTCCACCATGCCCAAGAGGCTTTGTGTCCTCACACTCATGCTCTAATAGCATAACCCCAGGCTGTGATGTGTCTTTGTGGGCATTCTGGAAAAATACCCCTTCGGTGAGTGAGGCACAGCTGTCAGGGTATTTCACACACTTCCCACTGAAAAAAAATGACAAGCAGAAAGACGTATTTCTCTCTCAGAATCACAGGAAGACTACAGTGTAGTTCAGATGAGATCCAAGACCAAGCAGCCTAGACAGGAGAGCACAAGCCCTGAGCAGTAGGGGCAGGAGTCACTTTGTGTTGCTTGGCCTTGGCAGCAGTCCTTGCCTTCTTTTCTTTAGCAGTCAAGATGGAATCTTATAGAAGCTAAGAGGGCAGCTTACTCATCCAGAGACATCTAATGCTGTCTGAGATGCCAAATCACATCCTGTATGGCTTTCACCTCTTTCTTCCAAAGGGATATGTTGCATTTAAGACCTCTGTGGTATTTGTCAGGCTGACCAGACCTCTTTGGTACCCCCAGGGATCTGAAACGGCACTACAAGTCCCTGCTTAAAGAATGAGACCTCCCCTGTGTCTCTGCTGCAAGGTGTTCCAGTTGCTCAAGCTCTCATTTGAGTTTTTGCAGCCTGAACTGAGCTCTGTGCTTTTTCTGCTGAGCGAGTTTGCAGTTAACAGCAGCAAGCACTATATATTCCCTGCAGTCCCAGAGGTGTCTGTAGGGCAGGTCCACCCTAAAGAACGGATAAATACCTCTAGATAGTCTTGTTGTTCCCATAGGCCAATGGTAGTACTGCTCTCCTAAAAGTCCTTTAAAAATTAAAGTACTTTTATTAAAAGTAATTAAATTAGCAGAATGGTCAAAGTAAAAAGAGACTGAAGGTGGGCATCTTTTATCATGGGTTTGGAGTGGGTAGAGAGATCCTATGCATTCATGTCATTCTCCTCATATAAATAATTCCTATTAAAGGTGGGGGAAGAGATAGGTACCCCGTGATTTTTTTGTCCTCAGCCTATTCCCTCTGAGAGACCAGAGCACTTTGCTTTTCTCTTCCTTGTCCTCCAGTCCCAGCCACAGCCTGCAACTTCCTGACCTGCTGTTCTCATCCCCACCTACCCTTCCTAATGTGTCTTCAGCACTTATCTCAGTTTGCTTAATCCTACCTCAGCTGTATCACTGCCTCCCAAACTGCTGTAACTTTGTTCTTCTCACCTCCTACTCTTTCTACCTGCCCCTCTGACCTTGGTGTCCCAGACCCTCAAAGTCAGCCTTCATATATTCTGCAGCTCCCTGAGGTCCATCTCTCTCTGAGGTCCACCCTGTACCTATCCTTGAAGGACTTCACTGCTGCTCTTCCCTTGGCCAAAGTAGATAAGTGCACATTTCCCCTTCATTTTTCCCCTACTCAGGGATAGAAATCCACCCATCCAGATCTAGAGAAAAATAGATTATGTCTGGGTAGAAAATAGTGACCCAAATCTGGGCATGGGGACTGCTACATCAAGATTCAGTTGTTTGTTTAGATAAGCTTCTAGGAAGTCTGGACCATGTGTATCATATCCACAGCCATATCTCTGGACAAACTGTGCTGCTACCGCTCACTTGGTGTTTATTGGTAGCAAACTGTAAGTCCCAAATTGCTCCAGAGCAGGCAAGAAAAGGTTCTTAAGAAGAGAACAGCAGCTAAATTGATGAAAACAACTTCCTAACTTTTTTTGTCTGCCAGTTTTCAACATTGTGCTGAGTTTGCTCTCCAAATGCCTGGCTGACGAATGTCCTTTCACTTTTACTTGAAGTAGCTCAGAAGGCAGATTATTACTCTTTCCTGTTTTTCCCCTTTCTCTTTGTCTTTGCATAATAAATCAAAGTGGTAACCACTGCCTTACCTTGGTATTTTTGTGAACTCTGGAAACAAGATTCACCCTGTCTTTCAGCCTGTGCTGAGGCATTTAAACCAGAAGTCTAATTGCCCTCAGATGCCCTCACTAATCACTTTGCCTTAGGCTGAAACACCCCTTACACGTGTCTCGCTTCTCCCATACCCAAACCTACCAGAGGTCAAGTGTACCAGGCGCATTTTGCTCACCCTCCAAGTTGGTTCTCCCCAGCAGACCCAGAACTCTCTGGGAGGCTGGCCCACAGTGGCCTTTATGCGTTACAGATGTCAGTCCTTTTTGGCACCTCTGCTTTTGCAGGTGCTTGGGATTTTCAGAAGCAGAGGTGTCTCTCCAGCTACCTTGGTTAGCAGGGACAGACCAAGAGGAAATCAGGAACCTGAAGGCATTTGTATCCTTGTGAAGGTTGTTCTGTAGCTCATAGTGTGTGCACAAGGTTTTTCCCTGAGCTATAAATGTCCACACTTCCATTACAACAAACTATGCTGGGCAGTCATAGGATGATCTTTATTTCCTGAACAATACAGCCACAGACAAGTCTTTGAAGCCTTTTTCTTCAATTTAACTTAATAGAAACATGAGCCTTCATCTTGGTGTAGAATTAAAATGTTCCTACTTGAGCTAAAAGAATACCTTCCATATTGTATTTTTATCTGCTGATTTCTCCTGCCTCCAGAGAAGATAGAAAATCAAACAGTTTGCTCTGTACTTGCTAACCTTACACTACCACTGAATTCTTAGTAACATTGGGAACAATAACTTACGAGGTTATGTCCTGTAAGGGAGCAGTATAACTCCAAATCTTGCGTAACTAAAACTTACGCAAACTTCAGCAAGACTTTTCTTCCATCAATTATGGGAGAACAAAGCATCTACTCTTTCATATTTAAAAAATCACTTCTTCCTGGAATCTCAAGTCTAAGGTGTTTTTACTCTGAAAAAGAGCTTCATGGTAATAATAGCTGAATATCAGATTACTGACTCTGTACAACAGTCCTCTGTTTGGCTTCTGTCTACTTCTTAACAACATTTAGTAAAAAGCTGAATGCCTTCCAGAGACACCTTTAATTTACATGCTAAGAATGTTTATGCCTCTCAAGTGGTCAAATTAAATTGTATCAAATGAACTGTATGGGCTTGACATAGGTTCTAAGGCCTTGTTTAAACTGTTGTGTGTTCATGAAACAATTAAAGCTGAATAAACAGTACCAAAAGAATTTCAGAGAGGATTAGTTCAAATGTTTAACTAAATTAATTTCTGCCACGGTTGGTTTCCATGGGCATTCATTTGATCTGGCAGAAATGCTCTTTCCTAAGTGTTTAACCAAAGCCTGATTGTAAGTCACATCTGTTCTATTGGGGAAGGTAAACAACGATTTTGCCTCCCGTGATCACTTGTAATTAACTGAGCTGCTCCATATCACACCTCTTGGATAGCAGGTTTCCAGCAGCCAAGCTACTCAAGAAAGCTTTGGATTTTTTACTGATGGTACATTATTTGGCTGAGTCTTAAAAATAGTGATTCTGTGTGCACTGACTGTTTTTACAGACCACAATAGCTGGGGCTCAAACCCCTCAACTTCAGACTTTGCAAACTAGGCAAGACTGGAGTAATGGCATTTCCAGGTGAACACTTGGACATTTCAACAGGTTTCGATGTCAACAGGGTAAGCAAGTTTTCCAACATGGTCTGCTGAACTGATTCATCTCTCCACACAGACCCTTACCTTCACTCTCCAAGTCTTCAGAAAAGCCTTGAGGATATGAGGTAGGAGTATGGGAGTATTTAAATGAAGAGGGAAAAGAGTGTTTTACGATGGTGTTACCCAGTCCCTTCAGAGTAAATAGCCTTCATCCTATACTCACTGAAATTGTAAACTGAAATAAAAAATTAAGGTGTAGAGAGCTTAGAATATTTTGTTTACCTGAATACTTTACCCCTGCTTCAAATAACAACATCTTTGCATAGGTTACTACTGATGTTGTAATTAGCAACCAGTATCCCAAGGTGCCTAGAGAGGTGCTCTCTCCCAGATTTGGATATGATCTCTAGAGGACCTCAGCTGGAAACATTTTTTTTTATTAGCTGGTATGAAGGGTGCTCATATAGATCTTCAGTTCTGACACTTGCTCATCAATTTTGAGATCTTAGTAGTCTAGAGCAGTGCCCTTCCAAAGGTGGACAGAAGTTATAGGTAAAGCCCAATAATTTATTTACATTTAATGCTTTTGGTTGTGCAACAAAATAGATCTTTTCTTCATGCTTTTGATAAGGGAATAGCTTATGGTCAAACTACAGAGCAACTGGCTGGACTACTACAGTCATGGGATGACTTTGTAACCTCTACAGCACTACTTCAGGTTATTATCTTTATTTATCTGATTAATAATATTTAAATAGATACTGCCAGTGCCTGTCTGGAGGGGGGCCTGCTAAGCATAAACAGTAAATATTGATCCTCCTGTCTCTTCCCTGAGCACACCTGCCAATGCATCCCTAGTCTTCAGACCTGAGATCCGCTACTTCTCTTTGGCACTGCACTTAAATATCACAAAAAGAAACTACTACAACTGGGGATCTTTGCATTGTACTTAACAACATCAAGAAGTAATCATGGCTAATTGCTATGGCTGTAATTCCAAGCCTGACAGCTGGCAGTGAATCAGAGGCCTCAGTCACATTTGCTGAATGTCTCTCTAACACACTCCACCAGATAGTTTGCGGCAGTGCTCTCCAAAGCCTTGCCCTTTGACTACTTGCATTTCTCCAGTGCTTAGGTAGTTGCTGCCAAGGCTGTTCTCCTCTAGAGTGATTATTTGTGCAGTGTAATTTCTTGGAAGCCCAGCTGGCAAATGCTGCTTTTATGCAAGCTGGGCTAGATCTATCTAGAGGAAGGTTGGTAAAGTTTTTAGGGGCACCTAGAAAGAATGAATAAACACTGGTTATAAAGAAAAAGCAGGTGCCATCTGCTCCCACTCAGGTGACTGCTGTTGACTTCAATGGGAGTGTGACAATTTTCACAGACACTCCATTTGCTTTTGTGGAAATGCTTTCTTTAATATTAACAAAGATTCAAAATGACAACTCCCAGAGGTCAGAGGGGGCCAGAGAACTGAAAACACTGATGATGGAATATGGATGCATTCCCAGGATAGTCAGCAGAACAGATCAGTTGATGTTTAACTACAGTCTGTATATCCCAGCAGTGGGTGTCTGAGCTAAGATGAGTTAGGTAGCATTTTCTAAATGGCTTTGTTATTATAGGATCAATTGTTCTCATCACAGAATCCAGTTTAGAGAAAGTACCACCAAGGCTATTACTTTTAATAGAAACCTATGTGCCAGAGTTGTGTAGAAACAGATGTGCCTCTCTCTGACAGAGGTATTGCACCTTGGGAAATGCAGCACCTCAAGAAAGAGTATTTGTGCTTCCTGGGATGACATTTCCCTTGGAAATAAGCAGGTTACCACATCCTGAAAGGTTGTCACTCCAGCAGGAGCACCCAGGCAAATTCAGAAAGTCCTTCATCGCCTCTAAAAGGAACAAACACTGAAAGATGGAAAGCATTTCTGATAAAACAGTGGTTGTAGGAAGGTCTGCATCCTGTGCCACCAAAATTGGAAAAGAGCAAAATGCATAACTAATCTTCTAATGTCTGGGCAAATGAAGAACAACATGGTAAAATAAATCCAGTGGCAGCTCCGGGACAGTGGATAAAATCTAACTAGAGACCAAAGAGTGCCTTGAAGGAGCATTTGTTTGTTTTGAAAGGACTGCTGAACCTAATGTTGGCACTTGAACTAGAATTGCCATGAAAGATGTGAAATTACTGCTCATTTTGCTAGCAAAGCCATGGGATCCTGCAGTCTGCCATATATCACATCCTGTAGTTTTCTGGTTTTAAAAGTAGCACATTTCCTAGTACAACATGGCTGTGACTAGAGCTGTGTAGAGACCAAGCTGAGAACTGAACTCAGCTATGGGTTCAACATATCACTGGAGAGTTTCACAAAGAGCCTTTATCTGTGGTGGCTCTCCCAGTTTCTTCAGTGCATGCACTGCATGAACCTGGTTTGCCTCCAGACTTGCCTGGACACATTTGGGGCGCAGGCACCTGGTCAGGGTACGGTGCCTGAGTCATCCCTTCCCAGCTCCCTGCTCCTGCCTGGAGTCTGCAGGCACAGCACCTGAGGCAGCAGGGAGGTAACACAAGGGCAGAAGAGGCTGTAGATAAGGCTTGGGCACTGATCCTGTGTCGGAGCCTTTCACTCCAAGACTTGCATATCAGCTGGAAGGCTGGCATACCTTTCTTCGGGCTGTTCTGCTGATGCTCCAAAGTCCATGAAGTGTACGTGACTGCAGAAGAGGTTAAACTGGTGTAACCAACCCAGCACAGTGAGAACACTTAGAGGAGAATTCAGCAGGATGCATTTTTCGTTCCTTAAGTGGTCATCTAAGAGATCAAACCAACTGATCTAATGACCCTCTCTTACAGACGAGGGCTATTAAAAGAAATGCACATCTAGTTCTGCATTTGACTCTTTGGCATGCAAAACACCACTTGTATTCTAGCTGGGCTGGCGTAGGCAAACATGATGGCCTCTGCTGACTGGAGCTGAAATGTAGTCACCCCTCCAAGAGTTGCCCAAGGCTCCTTCTGACTTAAAGTTCTAACATTACCTGTTTTGAGGGTAGCAAAACTCTTTTCTCTGGCTAAACAGACTGTTTTATATTTTTACTGGCATTTCTTCCTTCCAAACTCAGTCCCAGGCACCAGTATTAAAAGATGCTTATAGTACAAAGATTCGTATTTCATCATAGCACAATGCATAGGTCTAGGGCAGACTGAATTTGGGATTGTTTTCACAGGCTTTGGAGCATCTGTAATGAATAAGATCCTAAAAGGAAACTAAATTAACAATAGACGCTTGAGATTTATGTTTTTTTTCAGGAGCATGGAGAAAGCAAGTAAGAAAGGAGAATGTCTGGATGATTACAGTTCACCCAGCTCTATTCAGGATCTTCACATAGCTGTGAAGAGCAAAGCGCAGTGCACTCCTGTGTTGGACCAACTAGGCTGGGCTTTGACAGTGAAATTGAAAAAGACTAGAAGACTTCAAGATAAATAAGACAGCAGGAAAAAGTAATGAAGAAATTAAACTGACCTTCTTTAGAAATGGGTGAGACAGGATAAACAGGGAGAGATCTTGTTTTGCTTTCATCCTGGAAAAAATAACATTTCTTCCTTTCCAGTTCAGCACAGTTGACTGATTTGGAAACAAATCTGTTTTCTCTGGAAAGATTTATTTGCCCAATGACTTTTTTTTTTTTTTTTTTTTTTTTTCCTTTCTTGGCAAAAAGCAATAGGTTGAAAGAACAAGGCTTGTCTTGTTAGTAGGTTTAAAGGGCTCAGTAATTAACTGGTACATTTGGAGGCATGGCATGCAGGATACTTGCTGCAACCTACTTTATTACAGTGTCACAGGGAAGTGCTGTGAAATGGGCAAGAACTTTATAAAAACACTGTTTATTTCTCAGGCAGTATCAGATAGCAGGATTATTTCATTATGAAGTTACGCCAGAGCATTTGCTGAAGTAAGGACACTTTGCCCTGACCTTTGAGAACGTGCTTTCATCTGTGACATGCTTTCTTTCTCTCTTCTTTTCTTTCTGTCTTTCTGTCTTTTCTAAGTTGGAAACAGAGAGACACTTATTTAGTCTAGGGACAGCATGCACTTTTTCACATCAGTCCTTTGCAATACATAGTAGGTGCCTTCAAAAAATGAATTGACATCCTGTGATTTGGGAAGTCTGTCACAAGGGTCATTTTTCCCTGAAGTCATCTCCTTTTGCTGCACAATGTTTAGCAACGTTATTCACAGCCAAACCTCTTTAACTCCCTTACATTTTTCTTCCTCTTTTTTTTTTTTTTAATTTGGTATGACACTGCAGGCAATTGCTGCCTTGAAATAAAATTAACAAAAATGTTGGTGGCTCCAAATAGGACGGTAATTCCATGCTGCAGTGTTTTAAGTCTGGGTGACTTGACCTTGTGAAGACCTAAAGATCTGCATCTTGCAGTAACTGTAAATAATGTGGAGAAGTGCTCAGCACTTCTGGAATACAGTTACTGTTAGCCAATTCCCTGAATGTGCAAGCCAAAATAGAGGCATCTGTATTTGGAAATGCAAAGCTAGCGAGTCTCTTCAAGTGCCAAACAAACCCTTGTGGGAGGGAAGAGGGTCTCTTCAAGCATATTCTGGAAATGCAAAAGATAAACATTTATCTTGCAAAATTATGCCTCTTGTATCTCAAGGGCAACCTAAACACTGAAAACCTCCTCTGACTCCTGTGCAAGTCCACCTTCTCTGGTACCAAGACTGAGAAGTGCAGCATTTGCCAATGTGGCAATTAACATCTCAATCCTTGGATATACCCAACAGTGTATCCAACTGCAGATATCTACATACATTTCCTACTGTTATACAGAGCCCTTCAAACTGAGGTAAAGATTTGGCCCTAAACATCAGTGTATATTTATTACTATATTCCTGTTGTTTATTTCCTATTGTTTCCCTTTAGACTCTGACTTGGTTTCATCAAGTAATAGCAAGGATCTTGGTGTGGGGAAAAATCACAAGTGTCTGGATATATGGGTGTATATTACACCAGAGTTGCATGATACTTGGATCTTAATGAGGTTTGTCAGAAAACTCTATCCTCCTTTCCATTTAAAGGCCAGGTCATCGATTTTTACTTTTATCCAGAGCCCAATGGAACAACCTGGGAGGAAAGATGTGACTTGCTGAATCATTGTCTCTTCCTGATCTCCTCACTGCACTGGAGAAGGACAGAGGCATCTGCAGCAGTTCAGTTTCTCTAGCAGCATCTTTTTGGGGTTGCACCAGTCGTAACACTGAGTACTGTCTTTTCCCCAGCTCCTCACACGAGAGCAGGGTCCCTGGCACAGGACACACAGCCACGCAGCCCAGCAGGCAAGGGAGGAAGAGCCGTTTGCAAATCAGCATGATTTGCTTTCATGGTCTCCTCCACAGGGAGAAACCAAGTGCAGAGGGAATGGCTTATATTGAAAAGATCAAAGTGGATAGAGAGGAATGAGTTAACAGGCGTTCTTTTTGAAAGAAATAATTTTCCTGACATCTCAAGGGATGGGTGAAGGGCATATTGCCTTGTCAGTTAAACACAGCCGTTAGTTTCAAGCCCATACTAATTAGCCATCTTAGAAAAACACACTGCTCAGCATTTCTAAATGCAGACTGCAGCCTCTGCCACTCCTCAGCACAGATATATTTGTCCACATCCTCTCACTGTAACATGCTGGTACAGAGGCGGCTTGGTTAGTAGTTAAAAGAGAACCCAGGATGAAGCGAGGCTTGGTCCGGTATTTTTCTCACTTGCTGCATCCAGGTCAGCCCAGGACAAGCCACTGACCGAATAAGGAGTGGGAAGCCTGGTGTGTACTGGGATCCCATTTGCACAACGGAGCAAATTGCAGCACTGCCAAGACCCAAGTGACTGCTCTGGCTTGCACCTGCATAAGCAGGAGCTGTGGTCCCTAATCCCTGCTGAGCTTAACTGCAGCAGAGGGCCAGAGGGAAAATCTCACTTCTGCCCCGCACTGGAAAAGGCATGTGGGAGGAGATGGTAGCGTTACACCAAGGGCCTGGGGAGCTAACCCAGCATGCAGAATGGACTGATAGGGAATCTGCTTTACCTAGAATGGCTTTTACAGAGTTTGACTTTTCCTCCGGTCCTTCCCTTTCCACAGTGTAATTCAGGGCTGCTAAACCATCACTAAATTGAAGGGGCCTTATAAGCCTCAAGTCATTTGTATTGGTTGGGCGCAGCAGCAATGGGTGACCATGGTGGTCTACAGATGTATAATTTTAACTTGACAGAAACTCTCAGTTAACAATTTACTCGGTTAACATTTTTTTTTTTCTCAGTAAACACAAACATAACTACAATTATCCAGACAAAACTCCGTGAAGTTGTGGCTCCAGACTCACCACCTGCTTCCAAGGAGTCCAGAGGCCAGAGATTACCTCACCCATAGAGTTTTCCCATCGAAGTGGTGCAGGCTGTAACTCTGGACAGCATGAGGAGAGCAACAGGAATCCCTTCTCCCCCTACTGTACCCCCTCCACGGGCTGGGTGGGCACAAGGCTTGTCTGACCTTCTTTTCTCTTCCCATCCTCACCCTAACATGTGCATTAGGACCAAAACTTCTTCAGGACAGGAAATGTGTCTTATTACCTGCTTGTGTGCATGTTCAGCTCTGAGTCAAAGCAGACCTATGAGTGTCACTACAACAACTGTAAATGTCCACTGTACTTGGGTTCCAGGTTCTTCTTAAATAACAGCACTGAACGCATCCTGGAAAGGAGACTGAAGCACGTCCTTTCTTCATATGATTAGCTAACCCCTGCAGGATCCCTTCTTCTCTCTGCCCTTGTCTCACTGGCTCTTCTACCTACCCAATGAGTGAATCCCGGAGAATCCACCTGCCCTCACTCCAGACTGTCCCAGCTGGAGCACATCTACTCTCCTGCTGCAGAGCCCTCAATGTTAGGATGGCACAGCAGAAACACCTAGAGCTTTATCCAGCTTAACCTACATCCAAAAACTGTAATGATGTTTCTCACATCCCTTTTGTTGCCCTACGGGTTTTGTTGCCACTGTTTGGGTTTTTATTTTTTCCCCTTTTCTGCTTTGTTTTGTTTAGTTTTGTTTATGGTTTTGATTGGTTTGAGGTTTTTTTGGTTGTTGTTTTGTTTTGAGGTTTGGATGATTTCTTTGGGGGCTTGGGGGATTTGGTTTGTTTTATTTGTGGTTTGTTTTATTTGTGGTTTGTTTTGTTTTGTTTTGTTTTGTTTTGTTTTCATCCCGAACACAGGGATTGGTTCATTAACCCCAATGACACGAGATGCTACTTCATGCAAATTGAAGTGGTATTAGAGAAGAGGGCAGGGGATGCTTGCAATGAACTTCTTGGAGTCAACTTCTGGGGATTTCCAGTACGCACTGGTCAATCTGTTGTCTGTTTAATTTTTACTAGGAAAGTTGGCCTGACATTCCTCTTATATTTTCCTGACAGGGGTCCCCCTCTCTGTCTGAGAAACCCAATGGCTGTGGCCATACATTCTGTACCTTTCTGTTGGAGAAGTAGGGTGGGGACAGGTTCTTCACTGACTTGGGACACTCTCTGTCACTGGGCTTCCAAGAGTGGTGTCCTACTGCTAACAGACTGTAGAAAGTGGGATGAGAATCAATCTCTGTATCCTGGAGGTTATTCACCAGCTTTATGCATCGCCATGGAACATCTGCCTGGAA
The DNA here is from genome assembly GCA_013397075.1 of Rhabdornis inornatus. Classification (NCBI taxonomy): domain Eukaryota; kingdom Metazoa; phylum Chordata; class Aves; order Passeriformes; family Rhabdornithidae; genus Rhabdornis; species Rhabdornis inornatus. The sequence goes on along the minus strand of VWZS01000305.1, from coordinate 180,763 downwards.
AACATCACTGTTCCTGGAACAAGGGTGCATCTGCTCCACTAGTTAATCATGGCCCAGACCATTCTCCAGTCCTGAGCTGATGACCCTCTGCATGCCTGGCATGCCTGCAGACACCAGGGTGCCAACTCCAGCCTCAGGCTCAGTGAATTCAGGCTTTTTCTTGATCCTGCTCTTTATTTTGCCACCCAGAACTAGCAGCAGTGCCCCAAGCAGCTCACAGCATGCAGCCAGGCTGCACAGAGCCATTATTCCTTCCTCTCAGGTGCTGTGCTTGGTCATGGGTGCAGCTCCTGGGATGGCAAGCCAGGCTATCTGCCAGTCTGGGGTCCCCTGCCGCGCCTCCCAACACCAACTAGTCCTTGTGGGGATGTGGCATGCTGCTCTCCCTTACTTTCTTTTACCTGTCTGATTCAGCATTGCAATTCCAAATGTCTGTAAAGAGCAAATCCTTTCTGGATGTAAACCAGAATCATCCAACTTACTGTGTCATGGATGGAATCCATAGCTTTACACCAAAAATTTACAATCTTATTTTGTGTATATAAAAATCTGCTGTCAAAGCTTTATATTTACTCCATCACTCTGCTCTGCATGGAAACCCTTGGCATAACCTTTTCAGAGATAAATAAGCCTTCCCCTGAAAGCTAATGATGCCACTATTTTTTTGATATTTATAGATGTCATCCTGCCGTGCTGCCATGCGTGGATTCCAGACAGCCTGAACCTTTGTTTTCCATTTCCAAAAGTTCTGTAGGAGAGAAAGATGTTGGTGCAGGAGAGCCAGAGTGGCAGGCAGTCTGAGGCCACATTGGGATACACACAAGCATATCTGCTCTGGATGAGCAGCAGACAATGGACACCCCAGCTGTTTCCTTGTCCTGGCAAGTTTTTAGTCTAGGCTGCTCCTGTGCCCGGCAGAAGGACAGGAAAGGAGGATGGCAGAGGGCTCCAAGGGCACAAGAGCAGGACCTGGGCCTCAGCCACAAGGTTGGAAACCTTCCCCATGAAAGCCATCTGAGCATAGCTACACTCCTGAAAGCCACTCAGTAAGAAGAGGTGCTGAGAGGCTCCACTGGTGAGACTTCAGTACAGTGCGCCAACCTTATTTCATAGATGGGGACTTTGGTAACAGATAGGTGTTAAGTGACATGTCAGAGTCATAGGAAAATGTAGTCCTGGGGTTTCAGGAAAAAGTTGGAGTCCTGCTTTAGCAGTATGAATTGTTTGAACACATATACATGTGTATATTCAAAAACTGGAATGAGGTGAACTCTGAGAATTAAAAAAAAAGCCTTAATAAACACCATCTTGAGTTTTCTGGAGCAAAGTGCTGCTGCTATTGCTTCTGTGTTGCTGGAGAGATTAGCAGGGTATTTATTGCCTTTTACATTCATTCTCTGGCTTCAGTGTCTGGGTTTGTAATGTCAAACCTGGGTAATTTCATTGCTCCATGTCAACCAGGCCAAAAGGAACACAGCACAGTAACAGGCACAGCAGTTAAAGTGGCTACATGCACTTAAGTGATTGCCTGGGAAATGGTAAGCTCTGCTCCCACCAGCTAGAGGAATTAGACCAAGCCTCTATTTAAGCTGTAGAGAAGGTTTGTAAGTGGTCCAGGTTTTTGGGTTTGGGGGTTGCATTTCCTCCCTTCCCTAATATTTACGGCTTGCTAGGAGCTAGACAGCCACAAACTCACCTAAATGTTTTTCATCATCTTCCCGTGGATAGAGAGTATTTGGCAAACAAGAGGAGCAAATCCAGAAAGCTGGCTTACAGCTGCTGTAAAGCTAAGCTCCTGTTTACATCTCAGCTCGGTGGGACAGACCTTTCCCACTCTGAGCCAAGCCAAGACTTGTGTGCCAGAGCAGCATGAGGTAGGAAGCGGCACCGACAGAAAGAGGCTGAGCTGTGCTGTGCTGCCAGGGTGGGACATGGTTGGGCTGTACCACTGCAGCTGCAAGGAATCTCAGGGGAAAAGGGATGTTTCCCAGCCTCCTCTGCAAAACCTCAGGAGCGGATGTATCCCCTTCCTCCCCCATGGTGCTGTTTAACAAGCAAAGGAGCTGGGACTTGTTTAGCTTCTCTTTCTGCCAGCTGCAGTGTCCCTGGGGTGTGAGGGTTCCCAGCAGCCAAGCAGCGGCACTTCTCATGCCCTGGGAGAATGGACAGCCAAAACGAGCATGAGGAGATGGGACTCTCCCCTGGGCTTGGCATGGGTGAGACTGCACCTCAAATCCTGTGCTCAGTTCTGGGCCCCTCACTATGAGGAAGTCACTCAGGTGCTGGAGTGTGTCTAAAAGGCAACAAAGCTGGGAAAGTGTCCAGAGCATAAATCCTATGAGGCGCGGCTGAGGGAGCTGGGGTTGTTTAGCCTGGAGAAAAGGAGGCTCAGGGGCAACCTTATCACTGTCTACTACAGCCTGAAAGGAGGGTGAGCCAGGGGGGGATCGATCTCCTCCCAGGTAACAAGTGACACGATGAGAGGAAAAGACCTCAAGTTGGATCAGGGAAAGTTTAGATTGGATAGTAGGAAAAAGTTCCTCACTGAAAGGATGGTCAAGCTGCTCAGGGAAGTGGTGGAATCACCTCGGCTGCAGGTGTTCAAAAGGTGTGTGGATGTGGCAGTTGGGGATGGGTTTTGGTGGTGAATGGTGGAGTTGAGTTAATGGTTGAACTCAACGATACTGGAGGTGTTTTCCAACCATAATGATTCCATGATTCTACAGCTTTTTGTGTTTTATGGGACTGCCTTGGGAACTTGGTGTTTGGAGAAAATGCACTCTTTACTCCTGCTGCCACAGTCCCAAAGTGGAATGGTATTTACCCGTGAGTGGTAAGGGGGGTTCTTGTTGCTGGTCATGGCCTTCTGGTGTATTCTGAGCAGAGGCATCGGCCGTCTCTAAAGTTCTCTTCCAGTGCATGATGTTACCAAAGCAAGGAATTGATTCTGCAGATGAAATGCTATGCTATATTGATCCTTTGGAAAACACGAAAGACATTTGAAGAAGTAAAAAGACCTACTCCTCCCACCTGCAAAACTAATTTGCCAATATATTTGCACGTTTTTCTGAAAATTATGTGGCCTATGTTGCATTCATCAGCATGTGTTTCTGAAGTCCTTAAGAGCACAGCTACCTCATTTCCTGGTAATTAGGTAGTTGGGAGCACCAACTAAGCCTAAACAAACATCCTTTACTGTAACAAAGCAAGTTATTGTGTAGTGTTTCAGGACACAGTTTTCTGTAGTATGCAATGACTCTAATGCCTATTAATTATTTCTAAATAGTTTAAGCATTATCTGCCTTTGGGTAAATTCTTTCTCTATAGTGTAATCTGACCTGTGGGAGGGGAAAGAAAAAAACAACTACAGTGATTTGCCATGTCACCTCCCCAAACATAACAGATTCTTGTTTTAACCATTATCACCCTCACCATCACACACCAGGCTCCAGGACCTGGAAAAGGTTAGCAGGACGGTTTCCTAGACTCCATTCTGCATGTCATTGACTCACTGGTTTTAACAAGCATGTGTGTGGGGGGCCCTTTTGATTCTCACCTCTCCTCCCATCTACTGCGAGAATGGAGCATGCCTGTTTGCTCTTTGCCTTTACAACAATTTAGCCATTGTAAGTATCTCAAGGGGTTTTTTCATGAGGTAAAGAGTTTGGTGAGATTTTATTTTGTGAAGCTACTAAAAATGTCTCATAAATAGATAGCCAGGAAACCTAAAAATGTCTACTCATGTAGAATGCTCAGTTTTGTTTTACAGAAGAAAATTGTTATTTTGTGCAAGTTTGTATGGTTTACTACTCTGTAGTGTCAAGCCCAGACCCAGAATTTTATGATCAAGTGTCCATCCATTAACTGAATTCTGACTCATCCCTGCTGAAACAGAGTGGCAGAATAATAATTTGAAATAAAGTAATTTGGGAATATGCTTTTTCTTTATTACTACACCTTTTTTAGCAACCACAGACTTACAGGAGTTGTCGTCCCTTTGGCAGGACAGAGTGATGGGAAAATGGAAGAACAAAGAAAACATGAAATCTATAAATTAGCTTCAGAAAGGGCATATAAAGTCTTCTCATGGTTACATAGGCAAGAAGAAACCAAATTTTATTTCTGTGTACCCAGCATGTTTGTGTTCCTCAGATATAGCTCAGGCAGACCGGAATCAGCGTAGCAAATGTTACCTATCTGATTGCAGAGGAGAAAGTCCCTGCTTACTCCCCTCAGTGTTTATCAGCACTTTTTTGCAGAGTGCTTCTGAGGCCAACATTTCAAAAACCAGAATAGAGTCTTTCAACCTCCTTAAGCCAAGAGGGCTTCCACCTTTTCATGAGAGTTTTCTCTTGAAACATTGCAGGCACAAGGGTTCCCTTATGTGACCATAAGCACCACACATGTCTGCCAGCACTCAATAAATTCAAATTAATAATAGGTCCTCAAAGAGCTACATACTGCTTCCAAGATACCTCAACATGTGGGCAGGAGAATGGTCTCCCCACAAATAATGAAGCATGCTCTTGCCTAATGGGATGCTTATAAATAGATTCTTTTTTTTTCCTATGAAAAACTGGATTTACAGCTTGATGTGTGCAACCAGCAGGCAAGTTTGTCCAGAAAAAAATGCCCCTGTGAAATTTTTACAGTGTATAGCAAGATTAGCAGTAACAAAGAAGAAATACTAACAGGCTTCATTCATATTTTGCCTCCTCTATGAAGTACCACTTGAGCAAGGAGGGCTGGGAAGACCTGAGTCAACTGTGACTCATCCGCTGGGTCCTGAGAGGGGATTCATCCCCAGCAGCAATCCACGTACATTGTGTGGGCACACACTCCTGCCTGGGAAGGGCAACCACGTGGGGAGTTGGCTTGTGGTTTCTCAGGGAATGACACATTCATTCACTGCCTCACCCGACTTACCTTGCTCAGCCAATTCCCTTGCTAGTCCTTCCCTCTTTCCACCTCTCCCGAGGCCGGTTCACTCCCCCTTCTCAGAGGGCTTTCTGCTGCCAGTCCTGGCAGGACTGACTGAAGGGTTACAGCAGTTCTGGAACTGTCCCAGGTCCATGAGTTTGGGCTAAGATGGGCTTGACTCTGCACAGGGTAGAAACAAATCCCACTTCTACTTACCTGTCTTCAGACATCTGTGCAGGAGATGAAACCTAGGAAGATGTTATGAGAAGGAGTGTGTTCCTGTCATCTTTACAGTCCTTAAGGAGGTTGTGTGAATTGTTTCATATGGATGAGCTTGGCTAGACCCATCCAGTGATGTCTATGCCCAAATGCAAAAGGACAAATTAACAGTCCAGCCTAGGGCATGTATCCCTTCCTATTATTCCAGCCAGTCCTGAGATTTTTTTTTCCCTCAGTGCAACAGCTTACCCTTCACAGTGTGCTTACTGTGGCAAGACAACACAGTCAGTTGTACTGCCATGTCACATTCTGAGGCTCAGGAGGTGGCAGCATGGTTTGGTGCAGTCTGTGCCAGCTGTCACAGCACCACAGGGACAGCTATGGCATGTGGCAGTCTGACTCCAGTCTGACTCCCTGTCCAGACACACACTGACGGCACGTGAGGGACATCACACATCATTAGACACACATGAGCAGCACTGCAAAGAGCATATCCCTCTGGAACAGCGCCAGCATCCTACCCTTGGGTTCTAGAAATGGACAGGCCAGATGGGACCTTATAGCAGGAGGAAGTTGAGCAACTGGACACCTACCCAAAGAGTCAAATGCTGAATAATGACCACCTGACAGGGAGCCAAAGCAAGTGTAGACCCTGCTAAAACATGCTTGCTGGGTCAGTGTCCTTACATGTTGCTCCACTCATGTTTCCAGTTGTGTCCCCTGCTCATCGCTAGGATGCGACTCAGCAGAGGTGTTTCCATTGAAAGAAACTGTGTTAAAAAGGAGTTATGACATGTTCAAAATGGTCCCTTGGCTTTGGGGACTGGGGGGGACCAGAGTGTGAGATGTCTTTTGTGTCTGTCCCACAGGCTAGCCATCTAACAGGTCTTGTCTTGGAGGTCTCTGAGGAAAATGGGAATGGAAAATATTTCTTTTCTTAATGTTATCAAATTCCTGTTGTTGCAGAATTCATTAAATCTTCTTTGGGAAGGGACAATGACACAGAGGAAATTGAAGAGACCTGATGAGAGCATTGTGTGCGGCCAGGTTAAGACTATCTGTATCCATATGACTGTAATGGAAGTCTATGGAGATAAATCTGATATAGTTCACCTGGCTTTGGTACTGCTTCCACTTAGCTATTGCTACATGGTGTTTAGGGTAGACTGCAGAACACATTAGAGGACATGCAAATATAATTTGTTTCTGACCCTCAGCTTTGGTCAGGAGGGATATCAGGGCCTGAAAGAGCACTTGAATCTACCTAAGAATTTGCATGAGGCTGAGGAAACAGGAAAAAACATGAGAAGAGCTGCTGTTTGCAGTGGTTCTTGGGCTGGGAGTTAGAAACAGGTTGTGAGATAGCACTCATCTTCCCACTCTGTCCACAGGGAACCATTCTCCCTTAGCACTGTAGCACTGTGCTAACCTTAAACCTGGTTTTCCTGGGTCAAACCAGATATTTTTCCAGTCTATATGCAAGCCTGTTCAAATGGCAGCTCTTTGTCCTATAGGAATGGGATGCAACTCATAACTACACAGAGAATACTTTAAAAACTTCTCCAAATGAGAAAATCACTTGTCAGATCTGCATTTTCTAGATTCCTTGGAGCAATTAGCAGAAGCAACAACCACATCTGAAGCATTTTTTTCTACCTTTTTGCCAGCTCTGTACCCTATCCTGAACTTCAACTCTTGTTAACCTCAGCACTTCTCTGTGTGTGTTATACAGAATTAAGCAACTTCATGAAAAATCAAACAGGGCCATGACCCCAACAGCAACATTTCCCAGGGCTACAAAACCACATCACCAATTGCTAACCTCCCCCCTCAGCCACTGTCCTGCCCCAAGATGAGCTGAGATTCCTGCTTTGTGGTTCATCACATTGGGATATTATCTGCCTCTGGAAAACAGGTCATGAACAGCCATGTACTCTGCTCTTTAGCTGTGACTGCAGTATGACAAACTTGATCTTAAAATCAGCTGCAAGAGGGTGTCTCCACAGACAGACCCCCACAACCTTTTCCTTCAGAAATCTTTCCCTAACAGCTAACTTTTGCTGTAATTTAAGCACATTGCTTCTCCTCCAACCTTCAGTGGCCACAGAGAGCAATTTATTTCCCCGTTTCAGCAGGAGTCATTTACCTGATGACAGTCGAGGGACAGTTCCCATGTCTCCTTTTGCTTTCCCCCCATCTTCCAGTCTGTACAGGGGAATGACTTGACCTTCCAAATTTTAGAGAGGCATATTTGTTATAATGTCTGTGGGATCCAGGACCTCCCTGAAATCAGAAGCTGGTGAAATAGGAACAAGAGGAGATCCTCCCTTGGCAGTGCCAGCAGCGCATTGCAGGGCTGAGCAAACCATGCCCAGGGTGGGACTGGGCTGTTTTAACAATAAGGATGTTTGTCAAACCTCAACTGGAGGAATGCTCTGCCTATAGGGAGTGGCAAGGAAGAAGACACAAAGTCCAGGCATGAATCAAAAATGGACTGAAAGGCAAAGAGAAATTAAATTATTGAGGTGGGAGCGGTATGAAGTTTTGCTGCCTACAGCTCTGGTAAAGAGGGAAAGCAGGGCATGTCAGGGCATGGAGACAACATCCCTGTCACCTGCTACTGTATGTCTACAAAACAACTATTTACATCTGAGCTAATAATTTGGATCCCCATTAGGACAATGCAAAGGAATACACAGCACATTTGAAATGTCTGCCTACAGATGAGAAGTCCATCTTTAGGTGTGCTTACTATTCCTGCTGGTGCTGAGACACCCAGGATGCCTAAATGTAGATGTCTTAATCTGCTCAGAGACATCTGACCCAGAGAGATTGCTTCTGGGTGAGAAAAATTTGACTCCACTCTTAAAATGCTTCTGCCTGTTCCTTCCTTGTTCTTTATGGAAAAGGGGGATTTTATCCTGCACCTGTCCTCATTCCAAGCTCTCCCAGTGTTCCTGTCATGTGGGACCAACCTTCTGATAGATGTCTGAAAACATCCATCCCAACACTGAAAGTTCTGGTCTGTGTTCCATGAGCACAGATCCTCATGCATGCAGAGAGGAGAGGAGCACATGAGCATGCTGCACCCTTGTGTCTCATCCATCCCAGGATGGCAAGGCCCTGTTTTGAACATCCATTTTCTCTCAGGAAAACCTTAAGCTGAGTTGTGGCCATCCCTACAAGCTGCAGGTGATGAAGGTCTGTGGCAGCCAGTATTGGTCAGTGATGGTGATATGAGTGATCTTGATACCTGTTGTGTACTGTGACAACCCAGACTGTCACCATGCTATCAAAACTGCTTGTAGAGAGCCACAACAAACTAGAGAGCTGTGAAAGAGGGGTCTTATAGGTGAGAGCAGGAAGGGAGTGGAGAAATGAGCAGCAGGAGGAGGGACAGGAAAGGATGAGAAGGCTACAGTGACAAGAAGAGCTAGAGGGACAGACCACCACCTCCAGCTCATGGTCTTGCCTCTAGAGATGCTTCACAGATGACTTTTGAGACATCTTAGGCCATCTATCATATTTCCATCATGTAGCAGAAGGGTTGCCAGCAAGCAGCACATTTTTCAGTCCTTTGTCCAAGCCCATGTTTATGGCTTATCCTCTGGGACTCACACCACCTTCCCCATGAGGCTCAGCAGGCATCCTGGCAGCTTCTGGGAAATTAAGCTGTAATTTTCCTTTGCTCCATTTTATGCTGTTACTTCAAGCTGCTCCTCTTGCCCTGTCCTCAGCAACTCTCTCCTGACCTGGTGTTTTCTCTCTACTGACTCCTCAGTTATTGTTATCTCAATCTCTGCCAGCACTGGCCACAGTTTAAAAACACATCCTCAGAACCCCAGAGGTGTTTACTACTTTCTGTTAAAAAGCAGACTTGTGGGGAGTGTGACGTATCACTTACACAGTTCAGAGGCAGGGCATTTCCCACATTATAAAAGAGTGGACCGCAGCCACAAAAAGTTGAAACATCACTTGAAAACTCTGCTATTTGAGAGGGTGGATTGCTCATTGCTGCTAAAAAGTACAAAAACACAACATTGCTCAAAAAGCCAAAAATAAAATCCCTTGGCAATTTGTATATGTTTCAAAATGCTGATGGTTTTTAAAACCCTTTTGAGATACAAGGATCTCTGTGCCAAACTAAGATCCAGCAGTTAAAATAAACAGATAATGAAACAAAGACTGTGATGATTTAAAATAAAAAAAAATGAAAAGAGAGAGAGAAAACTTGTTGCAATAATGTACTTTTCCAGGAAAATTAGCCATAACAACAGTGCTGGTGAATCACTGGGTAGCAGCTCCTGCTTATAAACATGATTTTGAAATCTTACAGTGTTATTATTTCCACAGTAGTATTGGCAGTAGCTATGTAAATGTTTTTTAGCATAGAAAGAAATTTCTCCTAAAACCCCTGTCTGGGACTTTTTTGAATGCTTCCTAGAGAATTATATTAAATGGATGTAAGTTATCTGCCTAAATTATTTACAAATCTTTAAAAGTCTCATTCCAGCTCCATCATGTGCAAATATTTGTAAGCTGTGAAGGTGTTCCAGCGAAATACAAAGTATAAATATCCTTGTGAAGAGGACAGAGGCCCATAACTCAGATCTCTATGAATAAAGAAGGAAACTCTCTGCCCTTTCAGTATCAAAATGTGAAGATCAAGTAGAAGTAGTTTAGGTCATATTCAGCTTTTCCCTCAAAAATCTTTCTAAATCCCAGTTTTTTTAGACTTTATGGTCTTACACCTCTGAGTAATCTGAGTGATCTATTTTAACCATGTCAGGGAACTGCCACCACACTGTGATGCCACCCAGGAGGACACTACACTTGTGGGCATTGGAGCAGAGACTGTGACCCTTGTTTGGTGGACGGGAATGCAGGTTTGTCACAAATGATGCCATCTGAACATAGCATCTGACTACAATGCAAATCCAGGCTGGGCTAATGTCAGCTACAGGATGTTACCATCATGGTGTAGTCGCTTTCATGGAGGGACTTTTTCTCTGAGATCCCCCAGCTCATTTTCGCTTACACACCCTGCCACAGCTGGTGATAGGCAGCATTCCTGCAGGCAATTACAGTGGAAAAGATGGGATAAAAGTGAAGGATTAACTGTTCTCACTCAGACTTTGACATGTTCCCTCTGAATCACAGCTTTTGGCACATCTGTGCTTCTATGAGCAGTGAAAGGACTCTGTTAATGTGATATCCATCACGGGCTGTGCCTGTGATCACACACACATAAACACAGACACACTCACTGGCTCAGGCTGAATTTTTCTGTAAACAGCAGCACTTTTCCAGTGTGGTCTCCATGGCCACATTGCCACTGCAGCAGAATTCCTTGCCATTAGGCACTGGGTGAAGCATGATGTTACTGCTCCAGTGTTTCCCAGACCCCAGTCTGTTTACTCACAAAGACTCAAACCTCAGCTAATCTTTTAAAATGCTCCTGGGCTGGAGATTCTCCCCTACACAAAGAATTTTTTTCACTCCAGTGTCTGCTATATTTCTGGCACTAAAAGTGCAAATGTTTCGTATCAGTCTAAGAATACAGGTGGTAGAAACCTTCAAGTTCTCTGCAGTGAATTGCTCCATTTGTTGTTTTCACCTCTTAAACTTTAATTTTTGCAAAAGCAAAAATATGCTACTCTGAGCTGGACACACATGTTAGTTCCTGGTCTTTCAGATCCTTACTGTTGATATTCCCTGGCTTAGTGACTTGGTTCGGTTCCATTGTTCTGAATCTGCCAGAGTGATACTAAGCCAGCATGATTCCTATTAACAGAGTCAAGGAAAGACTCTTTCCTTCTCAGATCAGTAAGAAATATTAAGATGGAAGTGGTCAAGTCTAGGAAACATCTTCCTATCTCCTTAAGAAGAGAAGCAGGCTGTGGAGGTGGTTTGTGTGCTGAGCTGGACAGAGATGGAAAGAGAAGGAAATTCTTCCAATAGCTCTTGATGTTCTTGGAAAATGAAGGCCTTGGGGAACTGTGGAGCTGAGGACTCTACTAAAGAAAATAATGCTTCTTTCCTCAAGAGGAAGGAGTTCAGGAACCTTTTTTGGAACAGCATGCTTGTCCTGAAATCTGGCAGATTAGCTTTCTTCATCAACCAGCATCCAGCTCCGGGGTCCACAGTGTAGAAAAACATTGACCTGTTTGAACAAGTCCAGAGGAGGGCCACCACAGGGATTTGAAGGATGGACCACGTCTCCATGGCTGAGAGAAATGGATTTGTTCAGCCTGGAAAAGAGAAGACCTAAGGGTGACCTAATTGGAGCTTTCTAGTGCCTGAAGGCAGCCTACAAGAAAGGTAGAGAGGGACTTTTTACAAGTGCCTGTAGTAACAGGACAGAGGGGAATGGATTCAAACTGAAAGAGGGCAGGTTTAGATTAGATATCAGGAAAAAATTATTCACTATGAGAGTGGTGAGACACCCATACAGGTTGCCCAGAGAAGCTATGGATGTCCCATCCCTGGCAGTGTTCAAGGCCGGGTTGGAATGGGGCTTTGGATGGAGCAACCTGGTCTAGTGAAAGGTGTCCCTGCCCATGGCAGGGGGTTTGGGACTGAATGATCTTTAAAGGTCCCTTCCAACCCAAACCATTCTATAATTTTATGGTTCTATGAAATGTTCAGTGGGCAGGCCACAGAAATCAGGTCACTGGCAAATATATCTGGGACTAGACAAGAACCTGGAGAAGTAAAAGCCCCATCAGGGACATCACCTGTACAAAACCTCTGTCCTGTGCATGGCCAAACATGGAAGAGTCACAGCAAGAGTTATACAGGGGCACAGGGGCCACATACAATGTCAAGCAGGAGCAGACAGAAGGTGAATGAATGCCCAGCTATGTCACATAAAGTAGACATGCCTGCTAGCAGCAAGGAGTGAGGGTGAGTGATGGCCATCTCACTGCACTGAGTGCAAAGGGACCTACCTGATTCATTTAAATTGTAGATTGATGGCTTGACAGCTAAAGATGAATAAGTTGAAACCCGCCTGTGAATGCCTACATGTATTAGAGAAAAGAGCAAATGGATTATTTAACATTGTTAATAACAATATAATGAGATGCAGTGGTTGAAAGTGGGCAAATTCAGACTAGAAGTAAGGAATGTTTTACAACAACAGAGATAATTAGCCATTGGAAACATTTTTCCAGTCTTGTGGTTTATTCTTCCATCACTAGCAATTTCCAAATCAAGACTGGATTGGTTTGCAGACAGAAATGTTCTTTGTTTCCAGCAAGAGTGAATGCAGGAAGTTCTACTTGTGCCTGATACAGCTTGGGCTACAAGTTACTGAAAAGGTGTATAGAACAGGCCTGGAGGTCAAGTAGAAATACTCTTGTGTTGCAGAGATACTCTTTTCCTGGGTACATTATTGGCATTTCATCTTTGCCACACTGGGAGTCATCTCTATTGTACATCCTGGCATATGGATCCAGACAAAACTCACCCATGACAGTTTCCTTTGTGGCCTGTATCAGAAGATTGCTGAAATCTGATACTGGCTTGAGCTTCAGTCTCTAATGGCAGCTCAAATTTCCCAAACACCAGGTTAGGTTCACTCTAGGCGTATAAGGACTATCTCCTTATGAGCATGCAACCATCTCCTTATGCCCTGCAACCATTTTCTTGCATAACAGAGGAAGATAATGGAGTCTAATGTCCCAGACTCAGTGTCTGCTTTGCATTCCAATATTACAGGAAAAATCTAGGGGGACCTGCAGATGTATTCAGAACAGTTTTGTTTCTTATTTTAGTACTTTTTCACATCTCATTAAGAATATCAAAGGATTCTTAAGAACAAAGTCAGCATTAATAGCTCTCCCCTAACAACTGCTGGTTTTTAGCCACATCACTTGCAGGTATTATGTACTGAAATGCATTCCAAAGAAATAGGTGTCAGAGTCACTAAAACAGAGACTTGTTTTGGCTAGTGTTTATAAGGGGTAGGAGAATCAAAAACCTTTAGAGCATAACAGCAAAACAAACCACAGACAAAGGCTTTAATTCTCCTTCTAGTTACTTATTGAAAGGTAGTTCCTCACAGATGGCAGCTAATCATGTGGTTAAATCAGTAACTGCTGTTACTAATAGGCATTAGTTCATTATGAGATTCTCTGTTAGCAAACATTCCACTCACTGCACAATCTGCATCTCAACTCAAGATTCAAATTGACACCAGAGTTTACAACACAAAATAAAGTTTATTAGTAGAGTTATTATAGCTGTGATAAGCCAAAACCACAGACAAACAATATTTATAGATAGTGATCACATATTTTCTTGAGACCATTTCCATTTGGAAAGACTTTTTTTGGCTCAAAAGCCTTTCTTTTGGGATGAAATAGAATGAGGTTTAGTTATTTTAGGGTACTTAGCTTGTGTACTCTTACAGCAAAATTTGGGTCACGCTTAATTGAACACATATCTACACACAAGAAAAACAAGACTTACGTTTATGCATTTTTTCCTATTGCCACAGCTTTGGTAGCAACAGCCAACAAACCTTCACACTGCAGAATGAGGACCAAATTCTGTTGCTGCTTCTATGGCAAAAAGTTCCTTAAATGACAGTAAAAGCTCAGAGCCTATTTAGCTGGAAGTTACCAACTACCCTTCACTTTACTGAGTAGGGAGCTGCTATACCAAAAGGAGTCTGAAAAAATCCACAGATTTTAAACTAATCTAAACAGCTGTATCAATAAGTGAAGTTAATTATTGAAGCTAAGTTACACCAGAGAGCTTAAAGAATAACAGTTGTTCCAGAAAGAGAGTTTTTGCCACACTTGAATGGACACAGTCTATAAGCAGCACAACATCCAAGAGTGGTTTTGTGCTATGCTTCACTCTGTCTCCAAGATCTTTGGGCTTCTCGACGTTCTTTGTTTATATGGCCCCACATAACAGTACAGTCATCTGAGCATTCCCAGTATCACAGCTAAGATATAGCTCCTGAAAACAACCAAACGTGTGTGCCACTTTATGCTGCAAGACTCGCTGACCTGGATCTGCAGAATGAGAGGACGCATCCAATCTGTCCTGCCAGAAACTGTGCTGTATCCTGTCAGTGTACACAGGCTGCTGACAATAGTTGTTTGTAGCAAATGTAACCAACTTCCCTCTTTTCCTCGTGTTTTTTATTGCTATATCACTTACAACACATTTAACTGAATCTTGGATCAACCCAAGGCTAGGGGAATTATTCCAGAAAAAATATTACTCTTCTCCTGCTGTGAGCAATTCCTGAGAACAAAGCAATTGGAAAGACTAAAACCTCAGGCACAGAGAGATTAGTCAGGGATTGGTGCCACAGTCGGGATAAGTGTTTAGTCATCCTGACACATCCTCATGCTGAGCCCTTGACCAATAAGTTCCAGCCTTGCTTGTTGTCTTCACTGAGGACAGAAATATATGAGAAACTAAAGTTCTGTGGTAGACATCTGAGTCAAGCACTTACCACACAGCTGTCACACCCACTGCTGTTGTGTCTGCTCAAACTTAATAACTCTTCAGTGCATTACGTGGATTTTGGAGATGCTGTAACTTCAGTTGAGTTGGCAAAGCTGCATGTGGCTATAAAGCAGTGGGCTGTACCCCTTCCAGTGGCCATGGTGGTCTCTCCATCTGCCCTTCTCACTGTAGGTTTGTGAGTCTCTGCCCACAGAAATTGCCCTGATGGAATATGTGTTTGTCCCTGGCCGGGTCTATACAATAATTTTCTTTCCCACCAGAAAGCTTGACTAGTAAGGGATTTACTTTCTGTTTGAGCTAACAGTTTTGGTTTCCCTCTTTCCGCTAAGATTGGGAAAATTGGCCAGGGTTTCACAGGGCTTTAACACTATTTACCAAACTATCTACCCTTTTTTGCCTGAAAACTTTGAAATGTGAATGCCACGAAGTTACATCCTGTTAGACCAGTCTGATTTGTCTTTGTCTGGATTTTCAGCAACATGCAGTTTCATTGCATACCTTTCCCAGCACATCTGCACTTATGGATACTGTTGCAGCCAGTGCAGATGTGGCTTTCAGGAAAGCTGGAAGTTCCTGAAGCTGCCCTCTTTGCATTATTCTGTAAAGGAAAGAAATTCAGAAACATGTTTTGGTAATTTCTTTTAAGAAAAGGCAGGAAGAAGTTGCTCTGGGTGCCTCTAACAGGAATATCTCAATGGAAAAAAACCAGTGTTTTGGTTGCTAGACTTCATAGTGTGTGTATGTATGTAAGTGTGCAAGTACGTAACAACCCGTCTATCTAGAATTATAATATCTTTTATGTACCCCATAATATCATACCACCACAGATTTTTTTTTTTTTTTTTGCTAACACTAAGTAGAGCACAAATGCTCTGCAGGAACTGCAACCTAAAAAGGAAAAAAAAAAAAAAGAAAAATAAAGGAGAAAGAATCAGGGTTGCTGCTATTTAAATAAAGCATAGAAATATTTTCCCACTTGTTTCCAAGTCATTTACAAGGACTATCTGTCCTACAGGTCTCAGCAATTGCAATGTTTAAGCTCAGAAAAGGAATGAGTTTCTAGGCACACAGACAGTCGAAGAGTCAGTTCCCTTTTCAGTTATACTGCCAGTGGAGACAGTAGTAGGGGATATGAGCAATGGGCAATGTCACTTGCCAAAACAAAACAAAACAAACAAACAAAAAAAGAACACTGATTTTCTGAGTCTTTACCAAAAACCTGACTTCATGCCTTGGAGGCTATATTTCTGTGGCTGCTGAGTCTGCGAGTTTGGCAGAGAAGGGAAAACAAAAAGCAAGTGGAGTGATCCGACTCTGGCATGCTGTCAGGGAAGCGTCATGTGCATGGACTGGGAGATCTTTCATACAGAGATCAGCATATGAGCAATTTTCAGCTGGGCTCCTCCAGCTTGACAGAATGGTTACAGCACAAGAGGAGCTGGTGAGAAGGCAGAATACAAAACTCTGAACTGCCAGTCACTGGCATCCTCATCAGCAATGTCTCATGAAGGGCCACAAAGCTGATGAAGGGACTGGAGCATCTCTCATACATGGAGAGGCTGAAAGAGCCAGGACTGCTCAGCCCAAAGGAGAGAAGGCTAGGGTGGGTGGTATCCATATGCACAAATACCTGATAGTGGAATCAAGAAGACAGGACCAGCCTGTTCTCAGTGGTGCTCAGTGACAGGACAAGAAGCAATGGACACAAATCAAAATACAGGAAACTCTTGTTGATAAACCTTCTCACTATGAAGGTAGTTGAAAATGGAAAGTTTGTACAGAGGGGTTGTGGTCTTGCCAGCTTTGGAGATATTCAAAATCTGACTTCACACATCCCTGAGAAACCTGCTATAGCTGATCCTGCTCTGAGCAGCAGTCCTTGTCAACATCACCTGTTACCCTGTGATCCCATGAAATGGCTTTGCTCTCCATAAAGATTCCCCATTTTCATGGGACACAACGGAACGTGGCCATGCCAGGGGTACCTGCCAAGGGATCTGCCTGCTCCTCCACCTCCTCATGGCCAGAAGCCCAGCCTGTTCTCCAGACTGCCTGTGCAATGCAGCAGCCACAACATGCTTCTGCCTATATTATCTCACCCACAAGCTATGCAAACAGGGAAATGAACCAGCCAAACAGCCGGTGGAGATGGAGGTTTTCCCTGTAGCAGTGTTGGCTAAGGGGAATGGAGAGGACAACAGGCCCTCCCATCCCTCTTGCTGTGTTTTTAAACACAAGGGCAGCCAAAGGAGGCATTAGGAAGCACGGTAGCAGCGCCAGAGTTTCTCTTACAGCATTGCCACTGTTGCCTTTTATCAGCTCCTCTGAAACACAAACAATTTAAAAAGGGCAGAAATAAGAAGGGTCAGTGCCCCTGGTCAGCTAATTAATGTCCTGAATGCAGTGGAAACTCTAGCAAAAAGCAGCTGGTACACGGAAGGAAGGAAGCGCCCTTCCAGAGATGTTCCAAATGTCCTTACAGGCATGCAAATTTGAGTGCTTTGGATTGGTAAAAAGCAACTCAGAAAAAACTCATCAATGGGGGTGTGCTGCAAAAAGCATCTTGCTTAGGTATCCCAAAATGTTGCTTTGGTGCAATTTGCTGGCTTTCCTGCTTTGCAATTCTCCATTCTGCATCTTGTTTAGATAGGGGAGATTAATGAGAACTGCCTGTAGTCAGCTGAACTGCCTTTCTGGCAGGAACTCAGGAGGAAACTGTGGAGATCAGTACACAGAGCTGAAAGTGTGGGTGGCCATTAGCTGCCATTTTTTTTTGTCTGCATGTGTAAAGGAAGTAAGAAATGCAGCAGTCAGCCCTGTCAGACAGGGGAGATATTTCATAGGAAATAATAGACGGCTTCAGGCTCATATTTCTCTTACAGAAAACTCTGCTCAGGTACCTTGGAAAATAGATGCCTCATACCAATTTGTGTTTCTTTTGGGTGCCTTGAGGTATAATTCATGCATAAAAGCATAAAGCAGAGGCTGAAGAAGCCTAGACCTTGTTTGTTTGCACAATTATATTTGCTCTTGTTTTGGAGGACAGTGGATGATGGCAAGTTCAAGGTCTCAAGGTGTAGGGCTTCTTTTGGTGATAAGCAGTTGCCAGCATAAACCAGAGCAGAGGGGTCCCTTTCCATATATTCATTTGGAAGGATGTAAAGCAGTAGAGTCCCTGAAGGACTGCAATGCTAGAGTGGTATCTTTCACTGCCACAGAAGGTGCCTGCTCAGTGTCATTTTCTTGTGCCTCTCCTCTGAGTACAACTCACGCAAGCACAGGCTCTCCTGCAGCTGCAGACCAAGCTCAGGTACGTTTCACGCTGTGGCCCACCAGAAGAACTTCCACAGAGGGACAACATGGCAGCAAAAACATTGCTGGTGGCACCTGGGAAGAGTTGCCAATT
Organism: Rhabdornis inornatus; assembly: GCA_013397075.1. Taxonomy (NCBI): domain Eukaryota; kingdom Metazoa; phylum Chordata; class Aves; order Passeriformes; family Rhabdornithidae; genus Rhabdornis; species Rhabdornis inornatus. The sequence continues at coordinate 162,726 of VWZS01000305.1, read as the reverse complement.
GGCAAAACAGATGGGAAGAGAGTGTTACCACAGCTTGTCTGCTCTACATGGCTGAAAGCTTCCTGGGATGTTTGCAGTGTCTGTAGGATGAGGAAGAGGAGCTCTGTGTCTCCAAGGAGTGTGAACCTGCTGTCTCAGGAGCTGAGCTGTGTGAGGCCCAAACGTGACTCCAGAGAAAACCATGTTGCTAAAAAGGAATTCCTATTTTGGGTAATATACATCAGATCAAGGCTCACATGCATGGTGAGCAAGAGGAGCTCAGCATGTGAATCACCATCAGTGACCGTGGCCTTGGGCCAACTGCAAGTGACTGAGGTTTGTCCTTGCTGAGGTATCACATATTTTGGGACAGTCAGGAGCAGGTGCACGTTACCAGGAACACTGGAATGGTCATTTCCCCACCCATGACCTTAATGCCTGCCTGGTGACCTGTCATTACACCCTCACAGTGACAGATGTGGTGATGCACACCAGGAAAACCTCATCATGGTGGTCCAACATTGCCAGTGCTCCCACTCATACTGGGCTGCTCTTGCTGCCTCAGAAGTCATTGCACAGCTTAGATAGCTCCTGCCACATGATGAGGGCAGTCAGGGCATCCCAGATACTGCAGCTTGGCAAACCCACAGCAGACTCAGTGTCTGACAGCCACAGCTGGAAAGCGGCAGCAAGGGAGGGCAGCATGTGAGATATACTTCCCTCTTTCTCCATTGCCTGTCTTCCTCAGGGCTGTGCAGATTGATCCTGTTTTGACAACCTTGGTTTTACACATGGCAGGTTGCAGAAATGCAGCAGCAAGGAGATATGCAGCTCTCCATCATTTCCTTGCTGATGGCTAATATCAAATGACTTTCAGCCATTCAGTCTTCTGCTCTGCATTTCACTAGATATTCACTCATACAATGTTCCTTTCTCCTTGGGCTTATCCCGTGGATGGGACGAGAGTGGTTTGCAGGCCCCAGAGAACAGCACAATCCAGTCCTGCATGAACTGCTGCTGCAGCACTTTTGCCCTTGCCAAAATGGCTGATATGGCTGCAGGACTAGCCCACAAACACCTGTCTACCTACTCATAAAACACTGTTTTCCTTTGGGCTGATTGAATGACCACCATGTATGATTTCTGTATTTTGTTGATTATCATATTGATTTCTCAAGAAAATTGTTTCGATGCATTGATTTTATTGAATGCTTTGGGAACCCACCAGTTCAGTTATGGCTGCCTTGGTTTTCAGCCTGTTTGGTTTAGTCCTTTCATTCACTTCTGTATCTTACTTTAGTGGCTTTAGGGAGTAATATCTCAATAAATCGTTTCCCTATTATTTTACTTTATGCCCCCCTCCAAGAATTTTTCACCCTAATTGACCTAACCCCACTTTCTTTTTAATTCTCCTATTTATTCTTCTGCATTTTTACAGGGAGAAGACCCATGTTAAAGTGAGAAGATTCAATTTGGCTTTATAAGAATCAGTCTTGAAGTATGTCTGTTCATTACTTTCATTAACAAAATAGACGAGAGACACACAGGGAATCTGGAGATCAAAGTAATGGGAAATACTTTGAGGGAAAGAGTTAACATTCAGAATTACCTTTACAAATTGAAGGAATGGTCTGAAAGGAAAAATCCAAAAGGTATTCAGCAAGTACAAAAGGTACTGTCCTCAGGCTAAAAAAATCAACTATATGATTATACAGTGGTGGAAAATGAGTTGGTAGCAGTTTTGGAGAGGAAACTATGAATGTAATGGTAGATCAGAATCAGACTGTGGGTCAGGAACTTTATGTTGTTAGAAAAACAGATGGTAAGACACTGAAATCTGAGACAAGTATAGCATGCATGAGATCCTTCTGAAGCTCACTGGTAAGGTATCAGCTGGAATACTTCAGCATCATACTTTAAGAAATCTTGGAGAAAAATGCAGGAAAATAGACTAAATTGTCTTCAAATACTGCTGAAAAGAAGATACGATCAATCTCACCTCCTCATCTGTCTGGGAAAGAGTGGGAAGACACTATCTCTGAGATAAACATGTTAATGAGGAGTGTGAAACCCTGTAAGATCTGGGAAAGTCCTGGAGCATCTGCTGCTGGAGACCTTCAACAACTGGTCAGGAATGCATCTATGAGGAATGATCCTGACAGGGAGAGTCCTACTTTGGGCAGAGGAATAACCTTCTTGCTTTCTTAAGGCTTCTTCCACCTCCAGATCCTCTTCCTGCCCAGACATGAACCCATCCTCTGCTATTGCCTCTATCCTGTGTGCCACCCACAGCCTGACCTCAGCCCACACTCGCTCATCCTTCTGCAGAAACATGTTTGCCAGCTTCTAGCAGATCACTGGAAGCCACTTCAGTTTGCTGCCTCCTGTCTTTCTCTTGTCCCTTTTTCCTTTTCTTTGTTGCTGCACTTCTTCCCATGCGCTGCAACCCTCCATCCTGTCCTGGACCTGACACCCAGCCTCACCCCTCTCTGCAAACAGATCAGCCAGGGGATGGCAAATGTCACCTTTCATGGTGAAGCTTGTACCAAGGACATGGATCAGAAATCTCTACTCTCAGGTCTCAGGATCGTTGCTCCAGACTGTTTGCATATTCACCTCTGCTTTGGTTGCATTTGATTAACATTAGTTAGCTCTTTTTCCCAGCTCCTAAGGATATTTCTTTGCTCGTTTTTGTAGAGGGCATTGCTTCTGCAGCCTTTGAGCTTGATGACCAGGCAAGATGGGCTTAATGTCTTAACCCAATCACTCAATCCAAATATTTTATGGTTTTTTTCTGTGCCTTTAATTTATTTTTTTAAAATACATCTCACACATGCTTCCAATCCAGCCCAAACCCAAAAGACTTATATTCTAAGAAGTGTTTTTGAGCACACAATGCTGAAGGACTGGGTTTATAATTAAGCCAAATGAGCAAACATGCCCATAAAAGGAGAGCACCGTGGGCCAAGACTGTGTGTAGACTTGCAAATCTACCCTGGGATTTTGATTCCAGTAACAAACTCATCTGAGATTTGCTCTCACAGTTTACACTGTCCTCCGAAAACAAGCCTACAGAGAGCGTGATGCAGCAGTTACCATAGCAGCCAGCACAGAAGAATCCATTAAGTGATCACAGTCCCAGCTCAAAGTGAATTACCAGACTGCAGGTGAACTTTTGCACCTCACAAAGTGTCTCCTGGGGAAAATATGTTGTCGTGCAGGGTGGAACAAGAGAATGCCGACCGGCTGCACTGACTCGCTGCTGCATTGTTAACCTTAATTATGTCTGTGCTGATTTTTAAAAAGTACTGCACAGGCTTTTCCTTTTTCCTGTCAGGTGTTTTTTATAATTTTTTTTTTTCCCTGAAGGACAAGACAGACTATCCCAGTCAATAACTACTAATGAAATGTGCTTCAGGCCTCCCTGCATTCTGCCACAATTAGATTGTCAGCTGTCCCAAGAGAGACACTATTATCTGTGTGGGTGTGGAAAATGATCTATCACTGTTAATAATTTCTATTATAGCAGCAGATAGCGTTCCAAACATATCAACACCTCATTATGATGGCTTTTTTCATACATGGGAAGTTGAAGGTCCCCTTGGATGCTCAGACATAAGAAATATATAAATGGAGCTGGGACATGGAAAGCGTGGAGCCTGGTGGGCTCCTAAGAGCACAGGAAAACACATGATCTCCTCATAAACACAGCTCCCTAGATAGCCAGAAGGATGTACTGCAGTATGTGCTTGGGAGGAGCTGATCCTGCACACAAGCTCCAGATCCAGACATAACCTCTCCTTTTTGTATCATCTCTCCTTTTTGTCTCTGTACCGTACAACTCTGTCCTGTTATAACAGCAAATGCTGACAGGTGTGCAAACACCTTTCTCCAAAGCTAAATACAGCTGTGGATACTGACATCTTGACCCACAAAAGATGGCTTCAGGCTTGCAGTGGCAGAAGACCCAAGTTAAGTTAGCAGAGAGGTTATTTAACGTGCTATTGGTGCTCTTCCTGAAAGCCACTTGAAGCCTTTAAAACCCTCTACACTGGGACCACCATAATAGGCACATGAAGAGCTACTAAAAACTTCCTGTGAAGGGAGGTAATGAGAAAACTATAGTGTCTGGGAAAACCAAAACAAACAAATGAACTAACAGACCCCAGGCTTCCAGAGAACTTGAGTCAAGCTTGACCTCCATGAAGTATCATTTGCTTCCTGTTTGCTGGCAAAGTACAATGAGGTTTATATTCAGGCCCCACCTTTTGGTGTCTGGGTCTAAAAATATGACAATGAACTTGTGACACAAAGGCCCTGTCTCTTGGGGAGGCAGAGTTTAGATCTAACTGCAAAGCGCAAATTCTCCTCTCTTTAAGGCAAAACTAGTTTTGAGTAGGTGGATGGGGGTTTTGTTTTCTTCTTCCTTTTATTTTATTTTTTTTTAATCTTTCTAATTTTAGGTTGTCAGACTTGGGAGGATTTCATTAGGATTAAGCCAGACTTATGCAACTGTTTGTTCTAAGTTGTTAAGTCTATCATGACTATAACCATTTTAAAGCATGTATCACTATGGTTACCTCTGTGACATTCTCTGAGTCTGAGCTGGTACGTGGCTGGGAGGAGACACCAGGCCACATGAGTAGGAACACACGTGGATGTCTAATCTATGTATCTTTTTAGTTCTGTGGAAATGTTGAGTCTCAGCTCCACAGATAAGAAAAGTAGGTGAATGCTCACATTTAGTCAATGCTCAGGTACCACCAAGCTGACTACTTGATGGTCTTCAGACAGCTCTTGCTTTCACATAAGGAAGACACTGGATGACAGTGTGGAAAACGCAGTGGGGTGGTGGCAAAATACTTTTTGGTAGACAATTTCAATTCCTTAATTTTAATTATTTCCAAAAATTTACTTTTAAACTTAGTGGTGCTTCATTCTGCGCTTTCATCCTCCTGGGCAAACCACCACTTATGTCTAGTGGGAGTAGACCAGATGCATTCTCAGTTTCTCAGCAAAAGACTAAAACTGATGTTTGTATGACTCTGGTTCACTTGTTTCCTCTTCTCTTTCCAGAGTCCACTGCTTTGTTCTCTCACTGCTTTTTCTTGAAGTATTTCTGCTTCTCTCTTTCCCTGTTTATTTTTTTTTCCTGTTATTGCTAAAGCAGTTATCTTCTTAGTGGTTATTGGAATAGCTGTGTATGCTTTTGCTGATTCAGTGGAGCCCCTCAAAAAATTATTTCCATATTACAATTTTCCAAGAACCAGAGTTCTTTACAGCCTCATCTCACTCCATGGTTTTCCTGGGAGATGCCTGGGCATGGGCCCTCCTTCTATGTGCACAGGAGTAGCTTTCACCAGTCAGACCTCCTAAAAGGAGAACTGGGGTGACTCCCCAGGCCATTGTACAAGGGACTGTGAGACACAGAGCATTTCCAGCTGGCAGTCACAAGGACTTCTAAATCCTTGTGAGAGAGGAATCACTGGAGAGCTGCTGCCAAAGGGTCACACCATGGAAACCTAAGAGCCCTCATCTGTGACAGGACACAGTCGTTTACCTACTCTGGCCTTTTCTACCCAGAAGATCCATAAAACTCCCAGGGTAGCCACCTGACTCTCAGTCTTGTCTGCAGCACTTCTCAGCTCTGAAAGATTCCTGAGTACAGCAATTAATAAGTGCCTGGACTAGACCAGCAGGGAGATTGCCTGATATGGTTAAATAGCAAAAACTTTGCATGGTCCAGATAAAAAGTAAAGATTATGTATGGTGTGTCTGGTTAGTAAAGAAGTTGAAGGAATTTGAGGAGCCAATAATAGCACCAGAGTGGCAGTAGGGATTTTGTATTGTGCTTATTTGCAGTATGGCAGTTGTTAGTCATTGCTTACCCCAGCAGGTACAAAGTGTTCCCATCAGGTTCGTTCACCTTACTGAGATGAAACTTTCAGACCTGAAAGAAATTCTGCAAAATCTGGCATTTGTGTGAGAGACAGAAATGTGAATATCAGAGGAAATTATTTTAATCAGCTCTATGTGTCAAAACTAGCTGATTTTCAGAGCCAAATTCTCAGAACAGTCTGGAGCCCTTTCCAGTCAGCTTGGGTACTCCAGTACTCCTGAGATAGTGACGGTCTGATTTACTTCAGTATGTCCCAGCTCCAGTGTGAAGAGCAGAATATAAGTTACAACTCATTTACAGCCAGCATGTCACAAGATCTTTTTCAAGCACTGGTTAAATAAAGATCTTCTCTATCCTGGAAGGCTCATAGAGATGCAAAAATTCCTCAATAGATCTAGATACCATAGGAATTAGAAACCCTGAAAACTCTTTTAAACAAAACAAAAAAACACACAACCAACTGTAAAAGGCAGTATGTGATGGGAGTACAAGAGCAACTGGATTTGCTTGTAAATAAAATACCAGCCCAAAAGTTCAGTTCTCTCAGTAGGTGTTGTATATTTGTACAAGGGTGTCTTGCAGAATGTTTGGACAGCTGCAGCTATTAAATTTTTTGCCAAGTAAATTTTAAAAAGCCACCTTCTAACCACCATTTTCACAAATACAAGGAAGTTTACAAGCACTTCAATACCAAACTGAAACCTTCTTGGAGTTATTTTCAAAATATTTAAAACCTTTGAGTAGCATGTTCCTTTTTGCCCTGTGTATGTGCCTCAGAGTAATACAGACAGTAAATATATTAGTAATATACAGATTATGGTTGCATGTACATATATCCAAGAATGTTTTCTATCTTTGAAATGATATTCAAAAATATTTCACTTATTAGAGTTTTGTTGTTTTTTGGGTTTTTTAGAATTTATGATAAAATTATAAATCTCAGAATTGCAAAGATAGATGAAGAACATTTGCTGCAAAATTTGGCACAATGTAGGCTTAGCTCTCTATACTGAGCAACACCAGCTGATTTGGGACATATTCATGGCTAGATCTCTTCAAGATGTGTACTGCTTGTGCAACATGAAATGTAGACTTAATTCCACTGGAAGCCCAGGGGCCTTTGCACTGGGTGTGGAGGCAGATGGTGCAGGAAGACATTCCCCCAGGGCTTTTTTCCATTGTGTCACTCAAGTGATTCCCCAAGGGAACAACATTTATTCTTACATTTTCCAAATGTGAATAATATTGCCTTTCCTTTTTTCCTTTAGAGTCTTTGTCACCAGTCACAGTCCCAGAATAGGGCAGGGACCAGGAGTGGGAGGTGGTGAGCCTGAAGTTAGGGACATTTGAAAGCATATTGCTTTAACTCTTTTTATGCTGAAAAAGAGAAGGGATGCCATCCTGGGTTTGTCTCAAGATTATGATGGACCAGGTTGCCCATCTTCACGTTGGAAGGATTTTTCTACTGACTCCAACCTGCATATTTATTTGCAATAAACCTTTTTTCCCCAGGTCCAGCTGTAGTCCGACAATTCCCTCACACAGGAAGGTAATGCAGCAGGTCAGAAGAAACCCACCCCCAAGCACTGTTCGAGATTTTTTAATCCTGCAAAGACTCAGAGGTGGGAAGGTTGCTACACACCATCCTGTACCAAACATCCAGTACTGAGGTGCTGTTCCAAGGCAGGAACATTGCAAGATCCTTGCTGATTGTGTTAAATCTGCTTTGGATACCAGCACTACGTTTGCTGAAGTGTTGTGTTCAAGCAGTCTGAGCACAGGAGCAGGTACCATGCAGTCCATGGATGGGCCCTTTCCAGGTTCTGACACTCATCTCCTACATACACTCTGATCAAGTTATTTGCACAGTTTCTCCCCAGTTTCATCAGATGTGGAATTGCATTTGTGGTGTGTGCTGACAACTCTAAGTTCTCTGTGGAGGGGCTGAGGTGTTTTGTTCAGCCTCCTATGTGAAAAATGCCATGAACTGGAGGATAAAGGGCTGAGACATGTCTCTGAAATCATATAATCAAGCTGATTTAAATCTGAATCTAAGGATAAACTTCTTTTGGCAGTAAATATTCTACTTAGTCTATAAATAGTTCTTTAGATTGCCAAATATTTTTCATAAGTTATATCCCTGATTTGGCCTGAGTAACAAAATGTAGTCCTCAGAATGGAAAAGAGTAAAATAAAATATTCCCCCAATGGAACTGACATGACTTTGGACCCAGATGCTGATTTGTGCTTTATGACCCACCAAACTAGTTTACCATGTGGTCAAAATTGCATTAAACATTTCTGCAGTCCTGATGTGCACAGTAAGATGCTCTTCTTCCAAGGGAAGTAGCTCATCCTTTGGAGATGTTTGTGTTGTTATCACCACGGCAACCAGAAAAGATGAAAGTCAGAGTAGGAAGACAAAATCAAAACCTCTGGCTGAAGCACGGATGGGCAGTGAGATTGTAAAACCAGACATGAGCTTTTAAAAGAAATGACTGCTCTATATCAAAGAAACCTGGCAGAATTACTTGTGCCATAGGCTAAAAATAGCACCTGGAGCTTCATTAAGTGCTACAGTTCTTATAAACCCCGTTAGAGCAGATGTCAGGAATGGGGGATTCTCCCTCTGACTGGAGTGGTGTTGCTCCATCTTGCTTCACAGGGGAACATGTCCTACAGCCCACACTGCTTCCAAGGAAAACCACTCGTGGTCCCACTTTTGACATGGATTTTATGAAACAGAGCTATGAGCAGCTGTGGCACTTGCTCTGCTTGAGCCTTGAAGACTTAAATAAACCCTAAAATCTGGGCCCTTAATATGACACTGGATCCTACTCCAGTAGACTTGGTTGAGACCCATTGTGTAATTCTGTTCGAAAGCAACTCCTCGGTCAGACAAGTCAGGATTTTGGTGTCATTCCCCATAGAAAGAACTCTTGCCCTAATACCTAAACTGGGAGAATGAACCCACAGAATTCCACAAGGATTATTTTGAGGAGAAAGGATGAACCTATATTTTCCATAGAACAGAGGAGGAGTCTGATTATTGAAAAGTAGCTAGAAAACCTACACATTTCCCACAGCTATATTCCATTCAGGAATGGTTTGGCCTTAGATTTGAACTATGAGTTACTGTCTAAAATTGAACTAAGTCTGGCACAAAACAGTGCCTCCTCATTTGTTCCTGAGTTCTACCACAGATGAGTCTGGCAGAAATGGTAATTTGAAGACAGTTCTCAAATCCATTTGCAAACCCTAGGACAGACAACTATTACCTCTTTCACCATCATGTTAGAGGGAATAAGGTTTTCTTAAATCAGTCTAAAATATTGCTTCATCTCATAAAGGGAAGGCTCTGTAGATTAGGCTGCTTTACCATGACACAGAAAATTCAGCAAGATTCTTCCAGGTCCTCCACTTTACTTATTTGTCATCAGCTAATAACAAGAGTTCTTTTCTCTTGGGGAATTTAGGGATTAGATAAACAAAGCTCAATACCACTGAGTCAGATGAGGACGTGCTTGTTAAACATTAACAAGCACCCAGCCTTTTCAAGTGTCTGCTTACCCATACCTCTGCCACAGGCTTTGAGGTGGGTTTTTGCAAGGTTTTTGCACGCCAAACAAGCCTAGCTGCACGCAATCACCAGAATCAGACTCCTTTGGCTCTCTCCTTCTGGTGCCTAATGGAAGATAAGGCATCTAATTCACGAGAATAAGAAATGTTTTTTTCTATTTTATTTTCCCTGAATGCATCTACCACAATGGGCAGGAAGAGACACCCAGACTGCCAGTTATCTTTATTGCCGGTTTATGTTACATGGGCCAGCAACACCTGCTGTGTACCCTGCTGGTGCTGGTGTCATCTGCTGTGCCCAGCAGACAGGACACGCAAACCTTTTGTACCTCTGAGTTGGGAGAGTCCTGTTTTCAAATGCCAGGTGTTCACCAAGAGCCCCAATACACCCAAAACTCCCAGAGCCTTCCTTTAGCCCAAACACTGAGGTCAGCCTCACCTACGTGCACACACAGACCCAGTAAGTGGTCCCAGACAAAAGGCTTCATTTGAAACCCACCCAGTGGCACTTTTTGGATTCTCCCCAGTGGGCTGTTTCTGTGTGTGTCCTCCTGTAGTATGGAAGCTTTGGTCTCCATGCACAACCCATAAAAACAGAGACAGTAAAAGAGAAACAAATTATGTCAGAATAGCTGAAGGCTTAATGGGAGTGCAGTGTGGCAAAAGTCACTACATTTGCATTTATTTTCATTAGTCCTCAGATTTACAGGAGATCCAGAGAAATGTAATTCGATAGTAAACCCAGTTAGTTACAGTATCCAAGCAGAGTGAAAATCCCCTCAAATTGGATGCAACTTGGTGCTGCCAGCATACTCCTGAATCTCCTCCAGTGTATTTCCAAACCACATTCCTCCTTTACTCTGCTGAGTGCAGCCCAAAGGATCAACACTAAATCAACTAACTGAAATATACTTCTTTGTCTGTAATGCACCTATAAATTTCATGAAAATATGGATTTATTCTGATGAAATTTAATTTGAGTCACTTTGGGAAACATTTCCATATTGAAAGGAACTCCTGGCTTTCATTGTACTTTGCTCTTACTGAACGGCAAATGCTTTCATTTAAAAGGAGCATAGCCAAGGTAAAGCCTGCCTGCATGAAAGTGATTGGGTCCATTTCCACTTGGCAGGAAAAAACAGGCAGCTGCTGAGCCAAGCAATCTCATCTCTGCCAGCCACTTGAGGATAGGCACAGAGAACATGGGCTTGTGAGTGATGCTGGCTTTTCCTCCGAGATTGCCTCTGAGACTGCTGTGTCATGGGAAGGACTAAGCAAGAACCTGGCTGTCATTTCCAGCAGGCTGAGTCACGGAGAGAGCTGCTGCTGGCCTCTCTCCATCCCAAGGAGCACCAGCGCTGACCTCTACATCCCTAGATCCCTGCATTCCCATCCCCAGATTTCTGTGAATGGGACTTTTCAAAAACATGTGGGTCTGAGTGAAAAGATGGGTGCACAGCATAAACTGGGGAACACCTTCACAGCACCAAAACTGATTGGAGGCAGCTTTTTTTCCTTCTTCCTTTAAAAAAAACCAAAGACTGTTCTATATGATTACTGGGATCCCCAGGCAATTTCTGACAACCTCTGTTCCCACAGTGTTTCGTGACATACACAATCTCAGGTGCAAATGCATCCAATTTTGCTGTTACTAGAACAGAGAGAAAATGGTACAGCAGCAGTTTCCAGCCTATGACTCATAAATTAATACTACACAGTCTGCAGTAAAGGTAGTGGACTGCAGTTCAGTATAAATAAATGCAACTCAAAATGTTAAGGGGGAAAAAAGTAGGAATTACTGAAAACATCAGAGTTGGAGATTGAAAAGGGAATACAAGGGGAAAAGTGGGACTGAAGCTTCTATTTAAAAGCCACTGAAAGAAAATAGATTCAGGAAAACCCCTCAGTTAGGCTTGGATATCAATCCAGTTTTCTATAAAGGAAGAAAGAGACACTACTAGGTGCTTAAAGTAAATATGGATATAGATGGTTACTAAAATAACAGAAGAGGAAATCAGAAGTTTGTAAATGCAAGATCAGAATGAGGAAGACATAGTGGTTAGGAAAAAATCTCTCTCATTTGACTGACCAATCTGACCTCTTGCTGTGTTTGCCTTTACAGTGATCCATACTGTCCCTCCACATGGACATACATCACCTCTCACAGCATTCTGAGACCAAAGGTGGCATGCCAGGAGTTGTCTGAAGCACCCACTGAGGCCTGGGATTGCTGCTGCTGTGGCACACCTGTGACAAAGGCTCCATGGAGCTTGTCACTTGGTCTGGTCCCTGCTCCACAGGCAGAACCCCTGCACAGGACAGCAGGACAGAGCCATGACGTGGGCAGGACAGGAGACTTGAGTTTCTGTCACTGCACAGAGGCCAAACCATCTGCACTCAGTGGCTCACAGATGCATGAGCACAGCCAGGAAATTGATGAAATCCAGGAGGAGCTGGTAGAGGAATCTGTTTGAGTCCCCAGCCTCAAACATTTTTCTACATCAAGCTCTTATTTCAAGAGAAATAAGGCATCAGCAGGAAAGGCATTGGAAAGAAAATGGCTAAAACAATAGAGCAGTCAGCTTCACTGGGTTTTCGAGGAACTGGTTAGAGACCAGTTCTTAGAAAAATCTCTCCTAAGAGATTTTTGGGTGAGTTTGCTGGCGTCACAATAGGATCATGAGCAACATAGTTACCTCTGGTGTTGTATCCTCGTCTTGTCTTATATACACACCTAATTCACACCAAGCCCCAGCGCCATTCTTTTTGCTTTCTCACCACTTTTCCTACACTCCTGGCATCTCTCATGTTGCCTATTTTTTCAGCATTGTCCACTGGGTTTTTTGCAACTGTCTACATGGATAGGTTTATCTCAAGAAATAGATGGGCTGCCTTCATGAACATCCTAGAAATGGTTGTATATATTCTTAGTGATAAATGTCACACAGTCTAGGTACACTTAAGCCAGAAAATGTCTTGAGTGCTTCCAGTGCTCCATATCCCAATTTCTGTGAAATAATGGCAGGCATCCACATACCTGAAAATATGTCCAGCTACATATGCGCTCTTTTTATGTTTCCAAGAAAGGCTTGAATATTTTTATTTTATGCACATTTCCAATATTTTATTATTACTTTCTAAAAATCCAGTTTAAAAAGCAGGAATGTGGTTTCTATGAAGCAAATACGGAATTGTCAGTGCAACTTTGGTTTGCTATCTGGAATTATTTGCTAAATAAGTTTTACTGTTATATGATACATGAAATATTGCCTTAAGAAATCCTTTAATAAAGGAAACGCATTGTCTTGGGGTGGAATTGGTTTATGGGCTAAATCATCATATATGTTAACTAGGATTTAAATTGTTAAAGATATGAAATACAAAGAGCATCATTTATAACTAGTAAAACTGGCTTACAGCTTGCTCTGGGTCATAAATTATCCTTCTACTTATCTACCTACCATCTGTACATATATTGCTTGCATACCAGTTAAATATTATTTGAAAGTACGTCTGCTTAAATAAAATTAGCAATGGGTGAAATTGAATGACTTTAAATGGGCTTCTCAGTTTCAAATCATAACAGGAGCTCAAAAGGATTTTGGAAATATGACTTGATGGAACCTTATTTCTCAGTCTTCTACAGAACGTTGTGTTTTCTCACAGGAGTGGGAATAATAGATCATCCTCAAATGAAGGGAACCACTTAGTTAATTTGGGGCCTTTCCACTTCTGACTTAGTATATATATCATCAGCAGAAGAGATGATTGAAAAACCTCTCAGTGCCAAATGAAGTAATTAACATAACACAAATTTGGGTACCTAGGTGATGGGCAGAGGACTCAGTCCTTTCTGCAAATCAGTCCTGAAGTTCCTGGGAACCTGGAGTTATGAGCAGGTCAGCATCAAACCATAAACTCTCAGCAGTTTTCTTTATCTCACAGGAAGTCTGCTTCTAGACCATACGCAAGCCCTGGGGCTGTTTGTTTGTGTTCCTTTCCTTTCCAGGCATAAGTGGTTTCAGTGCACATGTTCCTGTCTGCTTTGGATGCAGGGGCGTTGTGAGTGTGTTTACGAGTGTACTTCTCCATCACACATGCTGCAGCGCCCAGTAGAACTCCCAGATTTTTGTATTGCAATAAAATCCACACGTAGCTGACTTCAGACAAGTCCTGTCTGCCTTTCCACCTTGCAGCTCTCCCAGATGTGCAATGCAGGCAGCTCTCTCTGCGTGTAAAGAACTGACAAGATCAAGGAGCTGGGCAGCATTTCTCTCAGGCCTGCCACTATTGCCTCTCCACAAAGATTTTAGGCAGCTGTGCCTCTGCCTGCACTTTCTGTGTGTCATGCTCTGATGTGTATTTTTGGTTAATGCTGGAGCACGATTGCAGGCAATTGGTGAGGTGATCCTGGGGTCAGTATCTCAGGGCATGTCTCAGAGAACTACTCAGGTTGGAAGGAACCTCGAGAGACTGTCAAAGCAGGGTCAGCAGTAAACTCAAACCAGAAATTAAACAACTTGATTCTTCTGACAATCAACATGAGAGCAGAGCCGTCTCAGGCTTCCTGCCATGGAAAGGAAAGGCTGTACAAATGCTTGTGAGAAAGAGGTAGTGGGAAGGAGATATGGTCCGCTTTAGGAAGAGAGATAAGAAAAATCTCAGGCAGTTGGGCCCAAAAGGCTGCAGGGGAGGAAGGAAGGGAACATGGAAATTAATCTTGGGCAATTGAGATAAGAGTCATGGTTTCAGAAAACCTAATTTCTTTTTGTTTTTCAGAGCTTGAAGACTGTGTACAAAATGTGATATATGGCCTAACTCTTCTCTAACTTTATGTTTAATTATGCTTCTTTTCATTCAATCATTTACACTTAGACCAGCTGAATGAAGAATAGCTGTGCTGCTGCTTGGGTAATCTTATACATCTGCTCAGGATAAGTACAAATGGAAAGCACACCAGGTACGAGAAAAAAGAGGAGCCAGGGCACACTTACTCAGAGTCTACATAATACAAAACTGTCTTGAGGAAAAGCACACACACGGATTAAACCTGGATAAGGATCAATTGCAACTTAACCACCACAAAAAACCGAAACCAAAACCAAAGCCAAAAAGCAAATAAAAAAACCCAACAAAAAACAAAACAAAACAAACCCCAAAAAACCCAAAACACAAAAAACGCCCAAAGCAGCACACAAGAAGAAAACCCCAAAACCCAAAAAAAGACATTCTGTCTTTCCTTGGGCTCCTTCTTCAAGCAGAAATTGCTAACTGCTTTGTTTGACCTCCAAAGTCACTAGATTTTATTCTGCTCAGGCCTGATCTTTCAGGATGCCAGCTGAGTTAATGTTCTCAATATAATCACAAATTTCAAAAATGTATTATTTTGAAAGGTCTGAAGCACTTGCAGAAATACAACTTGCCACTTGCACCTGCCCAGATCCAGCTTAGGGATATCATTCAAATAATTGCATCCCCTTTAAGACAATTTTTGTGCAAGTGTATGAGCATATAATGTCTCCAAAGATCAAGAATATTTTATTGCCTGCTCCCTTTGAGTGATGCATCATTAGGTCTGCCTGCCTTAGATTTGGCCTTCAATGCTGATCTCACATAATGATTTGCACTTGATAGTGCCCCAGTTTTATGTCCCCATACTTTTTTGAGTTGGTGAAAACGAGGAACTGACTCTTCAGCACCTCACTAACCCCTGTTTGGTCCCATTTCAGTGAGAGTTATAAGTGTCTACCAATCTGGGCCAAGGACTCTCTAGGTCAAGTCTTCAAAGCTCAGTGGCACAGGCAGGACTTGCTGGGCTGCTCAAAGGTTTCTGCACTGGGAAGGAACTTCAAGGGGATCTAAAGTGAGAATCAGGTATCTTTGAGGATGCTCTCTGTTCCTTGTATTCCTATAGAATCTGCTGTAGGGCAGTCTAGAACAAAGAGCTTGAACTATACCTACTCCCATTATTTCCATAATAAGACCCTTTTCTTCCAGTTGTTCAAACCCCCATATGGTTTGCTGCAGTAGCTCTCCCCTTTGGTTAAATGAGTGATTAACAGTACATACAAATGAAGGCACATTTTGAAAATGCAGTGACTTTTGTTCCAGTGTAACAAAAAATCCACAGTTTCTGTTTCAATTGTTATCCCAAATGTAAGTTGCCGGTGGGTTTTTGCAATCTTTGTAACCAGTAGACAGAGTTCCATCACCAAATAACTATCAGTTCTGCACAATTAAGTTTTTTACATAATAGATACTGACAAGGAGTTTTGTGAACTGCCAGAAAAATAACTCCTGGGAGAATGGAAGTAGGAACATGGATACATTCGCACCGCATTTGAGAAGTCTCTAGCTGTGAGTTACTTTTGGGTGGATGGATGGGTAGATAAATCAATAGGCACATAAACAACAACAGACAGAGAAGATACACAGTTCACTGGAATTTACAGCTCTCTGGAAAACTAAGTCTTGCATAACAGCTCTGGGTTTGTACACAGCAGCCCGTGGCAGTGTTATTTCCTATGCATTGTGGCAGGTATAACAGTCCTGAGCACAGCAGAGCTTTGAGCCATAAAATCAGAGTTCACCATCCTATCCAGCTTTTTCATCCGATGGGGCAGCTGCTCGGCTGATTGCTGGCAACCATTCCCTGTTTGTCACAGCTAAAATGCTAACAATGACAAAGGCTTTCCAGATGAATTTGGGAGCGTTTTCTGTTCTGAGAGGTGCAGAATTTCCGTGCAATGATTCCTCTGAGGCAGAAGCTTTTCGAGATAAAATATAACTTTCAAAGCCTCAGCAGACCTATATCCTGTTCCTAGTGACCCTGTGCTAAAGGGATTATGCATTACCCCACTGCACAGATATATTTTGCAGTTTAATTTTCTCTTTTTTGGCAATTTCACTGCAAATGGACAGTGTCACAAGAGACGGTATGTTGGCTTGCAAGACCCCAAAGATTGCTCCTGTGTTTCTAGGTGCTTCCTTCTATTGGAGTATCTATCTGTAATTTCCAATGTTTGTTCCATTACAAATACTTTTGCTAAAGAGATAAAAATTACCCACATTGATTTTAGCCCATCCATGAAGGAGCAAGCAATTCTACAAGGTCACTCGGATTTTACTCAATCAGAAAGAAAACTTGGTCTTTGTTTAAATTGGCCAGTAGAACAGCATAAGGGGTACTGTGGGATCATATTCCCTTGGAAGTGCAGATGAGAGACTTTTCAGACTGTCAGAGCTTTTGTCCAGGCCGCACACCCACTGGGGACAGCAGAGCCTGGTGGAGGTGGGTGGCACATACCCGTGTTTTATTTCAGCACAGAGTGGGAGCACAAACCTCAGACATGCTCTCAGGTACCCCAGAATAGAAATAGACTGAATTCCTTACCAACATCATTCTTTCTCCCTCACACTCATTTCTGTCAGGAGTGACATCCCAGACTCAACAGGAATATATTTTTTTTCTGGTTTGATTTTCTGTTAAACAGAAGATACTCTGTGGTGCTTCTCTGATT
Source organism: Rhabdornis inornatus (assembly GCA_013397075.1). NCBI lineage: Eukaryota > Metazoa > Chordata > Aves > Passeriformes > Rhabdornithidae > Rhabdornis > Rhabdornis inornatus. The sequence continues at coordinate 145,749 of VWZS01000305.1, read as the reverse complement.
CCTACAGCTCATGGGTTAATGTATAAGCAGCATATTCCTGAAGTATTTAAGTTGCTATTTCCCTTCACTTTGCCAAGGTAATGAGGTGTTTGATGAAGGGAATTCAGCTGCAAAACTGCAAACGTACACTTTGTAGGCTAGAGAGAAACCCCAACAGGCTCTTGCATTTAATATTCTGATAAATCAGGTATTTCTGCACCTTCCATCAGACAGTGACACAACGCAGCCTTGTTAGTCCACATAGAAAGTGCTCCTTTGGTAATGAAGTCTAGGCCTGTTTCGGCAAAATCAGATTTGCATCACTAATTTAAAACACCAAAAAAATCCAAATGATGCTCTGGATATAGAGGTTGTCTGCTCATCTGTCCAGATAAGTGAAGCATAAAGCCTCGACAGTGTGAAAAGGTAATGAAACAAGCTGCTGCCAGCATGCTGCACTAGTTAGTTAGACTAAAAGAGCATATCTGTTGATGATTGTCTTCTGTGTTGCTTTTCTTTTTCCTTAAGAAACATATCAAGAAGTGTATTAAAACAGTACAAAATCACTGATGGGTTTTGTTATCATCTGCCTGGTGTCAAATTACTGATAACTCTGAGACCTTCTTTCTTTTTCAAGACTTTGAACAATGTAATTAAGGTTTCTTGGAAATAAATCAATACTTGATATCACCACTGAATAGCATGCTGGCCAGACAATCTGCCTGCCTTATTGAGACATGGTTTAAAGTCACTGGTGTCAGACTTTAAGCTTGCACCTTTTTGCTTGTGTGTTTTCTTTGTGGGGAAGGTTTTCTTGTTGCAGTTAAAGCTTCAGACTTTCCCTTCACGAGGCACAGCTGCTGCATGGCAGAACCCAGGCACTCCAGAGGCGTGCTGTGATCTACTCTGATTTTGTTAACCCTTGCTGTGGGTCTGTGTGGGAGGTGGGTTGTGACAGATTGACTGCAGCTTTCCAGCCACCTTCAGGAGCAGTTCAGTGCACACTTTGCCTCTCCTTTATCCTTTTTGCCCCAGTAGCATACACAGAAAATGAGGGTTCAGTAGACTTTCAAACAGTGCTAGTCAGCTGGGAGGGGAATGGGGCTCCATGGGATGTCAAGGGAGTACTACCCAAGGCTATTATGGCTCTGCTTTTAGTAGGCCCCAATAAACACCTCTCCAGGATGGACAGTCACTTTAGTAGAGATTATTTACCTTTTAAAAAGTGATTTCAGAACCTGACAAGACTTAAGTAAATTCTCTGGAGGCTTGAAACTGTTTTGCCTGAATTTTAAGGGAAAAAAAATTGCACTTGTGAGCAGTTAGGTCATAGGTAAACCCTAGGATTCTTACTCTGGCTTTGAAATTATGCTGGAATAGGAAGAATTACTGAAGTCTGGTGGTTTAGTTTAAAAAAACAAGAATGCCCAGAGGCCTTGATACTGAACTGTCTGTGCTGCTTGGCCATTTTCTTTCCTGCAGCAAAAGACAAAAAAGGCCCAAACTGTTCATGCTTTCCATTTGAAGTTTCCTTGGGAGGAACCCCCAGTAAAGAAGCACCCAGCAGGGAGAAGAGATCACTGTGACATATGTGCAGACACAACCTAGCTCAAAGCCTCTCCAAGCCTAACTTCATCCCACTCTACCATTTGGACCTCTCAGTCTCCAGATGCACTCAGGGATCTTCTCCTGGGAACAACACGAGAGTCTCTTCACACTGCTTTTATGAAATCACATGGACATTTTTCCCACTATCAGCTGATTATGTAGTTGGCAAGAGCTCTTTCTGCAGTGCTGTGGACGTAGTGGAAGATGGTATTTAGGAGGTTCTGTTATGTTTGAAGATACAAAAAAAAAAAAAAAAGAAAGGGTTCATTCAGATACTCAGTATCAGAATTAAACATCCAGTGTAATGAAATATTGAGGCTGCTCTTTGCCAGACCCAGCCAAGCTGTTTCAGCTGGGACAGATTGGAACTGAAATGTGTCTTCAGGCAGAATGGGGGAAAAATAATTATCCTGATGACATAATTGAGGAAAATCAGGGTCACAAGCCTGGATAGCGATCACTGCCAGACAGAGGTTACACATAATCTTTCTTGGCCACATCCACAGGAGCACTGCAGGAAATCAGTTTCCTCCCCTTGATGCACCCAGGGAACTATGCATTTAGGATTACACATGTATTTAGTCCTGTGCTGTCCTACACATGGTCCTAAGAAGACACTCTTCAAAGAAGCAAGTCTGGTGAAATTCAGGTGTGATTTATGGAGTTGGAATACACCAGACGCCAACTGCTGTTCTTGTCCTTGCATGGTTTACCAATTATATACCTAATCCAGTGGCCTAAATTTGGCATGTCATTTAAAACCACAATGGCTTTGGAGAGTGAGACCTCCAGAAGAGCAACCTCCACTGAAATCTCCCACCAGTGACCACAGCAGGGACTGCGCTCCTTTGTCCACCTCTCATGTGCCACCACAGAGCAGCTCTTAGACAGAGAAATCTGCACCTGGGCCTTTCCTCAACCTTGTCCTTTTCTGTGGCACATATGTAAGTAGAACATGGCTGGTTTAAAGCCCTTATGGTGAAAAACTCAATGTGCTCTTGCTGCTATAGCACCTAACACTGAATTCACCAGCTCAGCAGAGAGGTCTCAGCCTCCTGAAATACAATGCATCTCTCTTCTCGTGGCAAAAGAGATTTGAAAAGCCGGTGAGCATGAACTGGAATTTTTCTGCTAAATGCAGCATCAAAGCCTTTCATTAGGAGCTAAATGGATAAAAACAGTGCATGAAATTGAAGTTGATAATTAGCTAGTCAGTACCAGTGAGGATCTCATAACTGCTTTAACCTTCGAGCTTTGTGCAAGGGTCAAGAGGAGAAGCTCATCTCTCTAGCTGTGCAGCACAATGGAACTCACACGGTTTTTACCTGAGGATATGGCTCAGTGCAGCGAGCTAAGCCCTGGAAAAAGAAATAAAATTGCAGATCAAAGGTAATATATAGAAGAGATTGGTCCTAAGCTGCCTGCCAGAAAATTAATCTGAAGAGCTAATTCCCTCAGAGATGCTCAGAGTCTTGTCAGCAGCGCCCCAGCATGCCACCCAGGATCTGTAAGGGCTGTTTGGGTGAGGCTTTCTGAGTCTTCGTGAGCAGGAAAGACAGCACTGATCTGACTTTCAAAATCTTAATTTCACTTCCCTGGAAGCATGAGTGTTTCTTAGGCCACTACTGTTAATTGATATTTCTCTAAAGAGAAGTATGTCACTGGTATATTGTGGCCTTGGCCCACAGCCCCTGAAACCAATGGAAAGCCTTCAAAAGAGGACTTTTTGGTGAGGGATGGGAATCCTGAATGGGGAAAGGCCTTTGCTTTACGATTCAAAGATTCACAGGATTTAGGATTAAGAAGAACCATTAGATTATGTAGTTGTGCTACCTGTGTACCATATACACTAGTTCACCCATATATGCTGGCAAAGGGGTCAGGAATCTGCACTTCTCTCAAATATCTCTTCTCATCTCATGCTGCAACTAGATAGAGGCATCTTTTACTGATTCCACATAATTACCTACTCTAGTACAGTCACTTCCCAGCCCTTTCTTTGCTAAAATTTCAACCTCATATTTGCAGGCATTTTTCCCAGCCCATGAGTAATTTTTTATCGCCTTTCTTTATTGTCTCCTCCCTTATGAAACCCATGCTGAAGCTGTGACTATCAGCACCAGATACGCTTTCACAGGGGTGAACCATGTTTCTTACTTATCACCTGCTTGTTTATACAAGCAAGAATTACTTTTTTAGCTTTCCTCACCCCACACTTGCAATGAGAGCTCATCACTGCTTCCAGGTGGCTGTCCTCTCTTTCTCAGATAGAGTCTGTGTTTGTAGGTAAATTTTGCTGAGTTTTTCTCTTGACTTCTATTCAAGTGCTTTTTGTTTTAAGAAGTCTGATGTACCAGAAGAGCCTGCAGATAAATCTTCTGTGATTTAACATTTGCACTAAAATTTGTGCCAGACATTAATTTTTATCTGTAGTGATTCCATAGCTATTTCTGGTCTGATCTCAAGAGTCTCAATTTAAGGTTTAAAACCTGAAAACATCCTTTGTTTTTCTCCTCTGTGAAGTTGCTCAGGAGCAGCTAGCACAAATTCACACGCTGACCTTGTAGCAAAGGTTTTAGGATGGTTTTATGGCTGCGTATCATCAGGACAAACAGTTTGCAAAGCCAGCCAGAGCAGATTTTTTTTTCCTGCAGTGCTGTGTCAGGATATGGTGGGTGAGCAAGACAACAGTAGAAGGGCAAAAGCCTGAGTGGGAACCAGCCCAGCCCACTGCCATCACTGTGCCTCAGATCCACTGTAATCTCCACTCCCCCCCAAATGCCTTGTGTAGGAGAGGCAGGGATGCTTTTAAAATAACTTTAATTGCAGTTACAGATGCGTAATCCAGAGTTATGATTTACCATTTCCCAGACAAGTCATGGTTGGTATCTGGGACATAAAATAATGTAGAAAGCAGAGGTGGGACAAAGGTGTCGGGCTTCTGCCAGGCAGCGCTGGCAGGACCTGCTGGGATATATGAAGGAGACACTGTGAGTCACATGAAGAAAACTGGAGTGAGAGAAACCAGCACTGGCTGAATAATGAATCTAACATGCCTAAAACATCCTGGTCACCTGCTCTAACTAAGCAAAAAAAAAAAAAACCCTAAAAAAAGCCTAACCAAATGAAACCTAGTTGTGCCTAAACGAGATATTGCACCTAAAATTTCACCAATGTCTTCTAAAAGTGCATACTTGCTTTCCTGTTTTTGTTGGATACACTGATATATTTAAGATTACATTTGTCTTTCTCAGCTTGTTTGCTGCAGTTGCCTTCTAGTCAGCCAGCCTTTCAGTCATTTTCTTTAGAAAGCTCTGCTGACAGCAAGATCTTTTGTTAATTGAATCTTAAATCACATCCTTTTTTATTCAGATGCTCTGATTTCTCTCTGTATTAGCAAGAAATTCTTAAATCACCATCCACATCAAAGAGAGGGCCTCTCTTATAATGCCTTTTTTCAGCGCTAACTCCATTTATGACCCAAGTTTGGCCGGTTCTTTATAACATTTCTGCTATTAATCCCCTTCTCAAGTTCACCTAACAATTGCCTATGTAGCCCCCTTACAAAAGCTTCACTTAAATATAGACAGGCATAACTTACTTAATTTTCTTTGTCTCAAGAAATTAATTGTCCTTAAGGAAGGGTCACTTAAGTCTAGTGTGCTGCATTTCTTCATTTGCCTGTTATCCACATTCTTTTATTTCTTTCTGAGGACCTGTGGTTGACTGAGATCAGACAAACGAGCCTATGTTTTTGCATGTCACATTTTTCACATTCCTGAAACATAGATACTACCTTTGCTGTTCTCTATTTCTGCAATACCATCCCTAAACTCTGAATTTTATTTGAAAAACTTTTCTACCAAACCTGGTGTTGTTTGCTGGTTCTTTCAAAGTCAAGTGATGGAGGTTATCCATTCATGAATTCATAAACACCTGAGCTCCATGTAGTTAACCTAATTTGCATTAACCACAGCCTTTCTCCCCAAGCTCTCGAAAAAAGAGGCAGCACATTTAGTTAGGTTTTGGAAGCGAAGTTACAATATCTTTAATGTTCATCCCATAATGCTCAACTTTCTTACTTCTCTGTTTTTTGTATAACCAGTGAAGGTGTCATCCTTTCTCACAACCTTTGAAGTCTAAAGTTCACTCTGGGTTTGCAAAATCTTGCTTTTACTTCTATAACTTCTAAGAGAATTTCCTTGCTTTTATTTTTCCTATTTTTGTCTCTATGTTTCCTGTTTGTTTCTAGGATTCTTCATCTTGGAGTATTCATCCAGTTATGACAGCAGTCTTTCTCTGCTGGTTTTTCTCTCTTCTGTCTTGGAATAGAAGTTTAAGGTATTTTCTACAGTTCATTGAAACTCGCACACACACATTCAATTTGTGAGATTAGATGTCTTTGCTAATTAGCTCCTTCAGTCTGTCAAGGCTTCTTCCTTTTAAATAAATCATTTTTTAAAATTCTTACTTAGCAGCTTTTCTTTGCCTATGCTGCCTTTTAACTGAAAGGTAGCTGACTCATAATCCACCCCTCCACAAATATTTGCCACCGGCATCTGTTTTATAACCCAAGATCCCATACAACTCCTCCATTCCTGTTTTCATTTCACTGTCTTCTTCCTCTCCTCATTCACTCCTCCATAGAAATATGATCTCGCTGGAAGCATCTGATTCCAAGAGCAGAAATTCCTTACCCAGTTAATGGATGCTCTGAACTGCCCCCTCAGAGCCCTGCAACCTAAGTTAAGCACACAGACTGACATTCAGCCAAGGGACGAGGTATTTGGATGCACACATGGGAACAGTGTGTCAGAGCTCCTGCCTCTGCCAGCAGCTCCTGTGGGTCATTGACACCAGGCTCCTCTGTCAGCAGAGCCTGCAGAGCTGTTTGGAAGGCAGGTGCTTGAATAGCTCTGTGCTCTTTGCCCTGATTCTGCTAGCAAAGCACAGGCCTCCAGACACCCCTGAGGACCCCACCTATGTGTGAGATGCTTTTCCAGAAAGGTGTGGTGCTCACATGTCATATCTACAAGCTTAGTGAAGAAGTCTTAAATGACCTTTGATGTCATAAATAGCATCAGACAGCTACACTTAAGCAATTGAAACAAGCTCTAACTTTCCAATAAGTATTTAGGGAGCTTTGTCACCTTTTGCTCACTGACATATACATTTATACACCTGCATTTTTGTCAGGAGTCTGTAGAAGACTGAAAAAGGTTGAGAATGTTCCTAAAAGTGTTTTCTACATAAGAAAGGTTCTTTTGCTTGCCTTCAAATATTGCTTCTGATAAGAAGAAACTAAGAGGTGAAAGGGTAAGACTGAATTGATGTGTCTCTCCTATACATCAATCTCTGCAGATTGGAAGAGGAAAGCCAAGCAAAGGAAGATATAGCAACAGCAAGGAAAGCAAAGCAAAGAAAGGTACAGCAATAGAGAAAGCAACGTCAGTGGTAGGACAAATTCCCAGACGAGACTAGAAGTACAAGTATTTATGAGAAAGTGGGTAAAGGACTTAGTGATATGAGTCTGCTGAGTCATGCTACAGACCTGAGTGCAATGATGAGATGTTTCTTCTAGAGGATTTTACTTTGTTCAGTGTCTTGAAAGGGGATATAACTAATGTTCATGTATTTTAAACCAGTGAGGAGGAGGAAGGGCCAAACAGAAGAGAGAGCGAGAAAATGGAACTGCTGCAGTGAATCCTGGCATAAGAACAAGTAAGTCAATAAAATGCTGACTAAAATTAAAGAGATGCTTAAGAAATTAAAGATGCTTTTACAGCTGTGGAGTTGAAAATAGTAGGTTTCAGAAAACTATTGACTTTGCAAAACAGAACATGACCAGCTCAGGGAAGGTAATGTAGGATGTGATGGCGGAAGGCTTTCCTTTGGCAACCATTAGGGTGCATTTTATAAGCCCTCACATCAGTCCCCACTCTAGGCAGCATGGAGGAGCTTTTTTCTTGCCTGCTTTGCACAGAGATGCAGACCAGAGTCTGACCAGCCTGCCAAGCAGTGGTGCTGCTGGCGCCTTCTCTTTCATTGACAGAGGAAAAAAATCATGAACAGCATCACTGACGACACATCAGGCCACAGACTAATGTTTATTTGCTTTTTCCATTTACAGTACTCAATAAGGAATGTTAATGGAAGGTTGTTTAAGCTTAACAGGCAAAATTAAACTCTTATTCATGGGGTTTTGGAATATTTTTGTTTGAAACTTCCTTCTTGTTCCTCTCACCCCCTCCACCTCTCCCCTTCTTTCCTATTAAACTGAAGTCAACTTCCCTTATGAAGTCCAAAGCTTTTAAACCCAGCCTAACTTTCATGATTGCTATCTTTCACTGAACAAACATAATACTTTATACTTTCTGTTGGAGACATAGACTTCTTTTATTTGCAGGGGAGAGTGTAAGCAAAATTTTAAACACTGCTTTGTGCACAATGGCTGATTAAAGCTGGAAACTGTGAGAACTGGGCTGCTCAATCCTCATCCTTTATCAGGAACTGAGGACATAATGAAACCTGACATATCTGGCTTTTTTCCTTGATCAGCTCCTGATTTCAGGCTGCACAAAGAGGACCCAAACAAAAGCAAAATGGGACCTGTCCATAAACCCAGGGATTGATCCTGCAAATCCTCAGGTAGCTCCTAGGTGCTTTATATAGAACCAGGTCCTAAGTGCCACTGCCAATAACCAAGAGATAACCCATTCAGATAGGTAGCCAGGAGCCCTGGGCAATGCAGAAAACTTGTCCCATGAGTAGATATGGGAATGTGACTCTGACAGATAGAATATCCACCAAGCACTGCTGAGAAAGACAGACATTGCTTACTAGGTATTGCCCTGACATCAAATGCTCCCCTAGAGATGAACCCCCTTTTCACAAGTCACTTGGAAATATCCTAAAGGGAGGGGATGCTACCCTGGGTTGCCATTTGGGGTGATTTAGCCTGAACAAAATAGTCCCTTTGAACCTGTAAGCCCTGTGTTTGCTCTGACACTGATACACATTCCTGAAGCCCATTGAAGAAAACAGAGAAACTCAAGGGAGCCAGAGCTCCTCACTGAAATGTTTCCTTTGTCCTGTTAAATGGAAATAAAACAGGGCAGAAAAAAATGCACACTAACTGAGATGCAGGAGTTAATGTGCCCTTCTAGACACACATGTTTCCAATGTATTTTATAACAGCCACAACAAAATGCAATTACTCAGTGTGGGCAGGCAGGCCCCTGGATGGCTCAATAAAATTCCAGACAGGCTGTGCAGAGCAAGGCTGGGGCAAGGCCCTCTGTCTCCCTTCCCATTTGCATGGTTGCTCTGTAGCCTTGTGGGTTGTTGTTGATACAGGGCTGGTGCAGGGAGGGGTAAGAAGATGGAGGGACCTGGAGGTGATGGAGAATAGATCACACAGTTCCTTGCTTTCCCACCTGACACCTTCACCAGGTCACAGCTGCTGCTCTGCAGAGCCAGGGCAAAGAGTAAAGAGCATTTGAGTTTTAGGGGTGAGGTGTGAGGGCTCAACTGCATTATTGGGCCAGCCTAATAAACAGAGTCTTCTCCCTGTTTCCTACATTAGGGAATAACCATCCACAGCAGAAGCGAACACTGAACTTAAGTGTCTTGGGCATCAAGCAGCTGTTTGACAATCTCACCTTCATTTTCCAGTTAACCTAGCTTGTGAGTCTAAACAGGTCCTGACCACTGTCATAAAATCATGTATTTGTCCAGAGGACTGGGAATGATGATGGCTTTGGAAAGGAATCTGAAGACAACCTGTGAATTTCCCTGTCTGTGGCTGAAGAAAGAAAAGGATTTTCTTTTCTCTCTTCTGCACATAATGCTTACTTCTAATCAAAGTGCAGATTAACTCACACTAAGGGAGCACAGCAAGCAGCAGATTTTATTATATCTGCACACTATATTACAGTGCACCTGCAATGTCAGGCTCTGATATAGTACAGAATCCTGTTTCCTTGAAAAATCAGATGCAATCCCAGGTCACGCTGACTTTCCAAGTGTTCACAAGTACAAAGAAATGATAATGTGGAGTCCTGAATCACATTCTATTTACAGCTCTCATAAAAGGCAAACCCCTCAATGATCTGAAGATTAAAAGCCCCTGCACCCCAGGATAAAAGTTCTATTCAGCCAATAGCCAATAAAGTGATTTCCAAGGCTACTTGTTGAAACTAGGCTTGCAGGACAGGACTTGCCTAGGACATTGCTTATCTTCCTGTGTCTACTTCAAGACTTGGACTCTGCCTTTTATTTCAATATTTAGGTGCTGCTTTTATAAATATGCCTCCCGAGAAATTTTTTAGTCAGTAAAATCTCTCATATTTTTCTGCTAACTAGGCACTGAAAATCCATTTGCCACCAGATGTTCACCTCTTAACAAGAGTTGTGTTTTTGAGTGATACTTGTGGTTACACATCCTCTGCTCACCTCTCCTTTTTAAAAATTCATTTGGGTGCATCATTCAGCATCTCAATTCCAGTCAGTTCTGGGTAGTAATAATCATTCATTTCATTGATCTCTGCTGCATTTCTATGCAGGGTAAATAATAACACAGCATTGTGTTGTGGATTCAAACTGAGACTCCAGCTATAGCAATGATTGAAAGCCCCCATGGGGGTGTGGAGAAGTCAGAGACAACAGCACATCAATTATGAAGCCCTGCACTTTATCTACTGCTGGCAAAAGAAAAGGTTAATTATCTAAAAATAAAGCAACTGTATGCTGGTGTAGGAGGGTGAACTGGGAGGAGGGCTCTGGAACAAGCAAGATAAAATTGTGGTCTACAACAGTAGAAAACTGAGGCTGAATAAGGAACTGTCCAGTATAACCTGTCACCCACAGGCAAATCAAATTGCATGGCTGAAAACCCTTGACTAAAATAAATGGACTACATCATGTCCTTTAATAAGCCTTTTCTGGTGCTGACAGTGAAACCAACAGGTGTCCAGGAGCCACAGACACTCTCATACCCACGTAGTTACTCCAAGGATCTACATGTTACAATGACTACTGCACCACAGCAAGCCAGAGACCTGAGGAGTGAGTTCAGAGCTGAATTTCCTCAGTGGTTCTGCTGCCAGTTACTTTTTAGAGATATGAGTTTGAAACTGTATTTCCAAAGCACTGTTATATTTAGTGTTTTTCTCTCTGTGAGCATCCATGAATCACTGAAGTTCTAGGGAGTGGAAGAGGCACCAAAAAGTTCGGGGTAATTTTCACCACTGCAGATGGGCAGGCAGAGGCAGCTGGCAGCTTTCAGTGTTTGTTAGGGCTGCTGTTCTAGAGAAAAAACTCAGTAACCATCAGTGGCTCTGCCATGGGAATCCAAACAAGGAAAGGCTACGTAAGAAGATTGAGAAAGAAGCTACACTCCTCCAGTTTGCCTGCCTTATTTTGAATGCCTGCCAGGCAGCCAAGGACCTCACAAGCTTCAGCTGCATATTTATGGCAAAGAGGAAAGAGGAGCAACTCCTCCAGCCTGGGATAGTAGCTAAAAGACTATGAGGCATATGGAATCAATCTCTCTGACTGAAAAGGAAAATCAACAGTAATATCAGTAGGATTTTAATGGAGTCTTTTATACTGGTCTTAAATACATCTTAGAGCCTGGGACACGCCCTCCTTAATGTTACTTCTTAATAAGTCCTTGCTTCCATTGGGACAAAATTTTGAGACTCCATCAATACTGTGGGTTTTATAGCAGTTGAAATCATTGAAGATCATTACAGGTGTTTGCAGCATTCTCTGCAACTCCCTCCATGGAAGGAAGGGAAAAATACCACCACTTTATTAATAAAAGACCTGTGGCACTAAGATGCTAAAATTTTTCAGTTAATTGCACATCACATACACATGGGGTTGGCAAATTTCTCACCTCTTATCTCTGAGCAGGTCCCTTAGTCTCATAACAATTCATCTGGGTTGAAGATGCTGATTTATAAAATTAAAAAAAATCCAAAACAACATGTAAATAAATGATGAATTTGGATTAGGTTTTCAGGTCACTGTACTAAATACTGCCACTGGCAGTATTAGATTTATATTGCTTCAGTTTAACTGAACTGAACATGAATCCCATTATGTTCCTCATATTTTTGGTCAGGGCAAATACACATGGCCATAGGTGAGTGCTCAAGAATTCCCACAGGGTCACAAGAACAGGTCTGCAGGGAAGGATGGCTCCCACTCACATCATTCCTCTGGCAGCCTTATTAGCACAAGTAGCTACTCATTCTGTTGTCATGAGGAGAAGAAATCAGTGGGTAATACAATCCTATAGAGACAGTCTTGCTCCACTGAGCACAGGATGGAAGTACTCTCTCCTTCATACATTTGTTATAGTTTTTAAAGAACTATAAGTTGTCTTTCTGAACACAGACTTTTCCCACTCACTCATCTGGGAATATGACAAAAAACCACACTCAGCCATCTGGGACCAAATGTACCATAGCTGGTGTGGTGGGCTGACCATGCCTGATGCCAAATGCACACCCAGCTGCTTTCTCACTACCCCCTCCCTCAGCAGGACACCAGGAGAAAATAAGATGAAAAAACTCATGGGTCAAGATAAAGGCAGTCAAATGAAAAAAGGAGAAAAAAAAAAGAATCAAGACAAGATTATGCGCACAAGCAAAGCAAAAGCAAAGGAGATGCATGCTCTACTTCCAATCAGCAGGCAACGTCCAGACACTTCCTGGGAAGTAGCTCCAGTATGCAAAGCGGCTGCTTCAGAAGACAAACGCCTCCGTAATGAATCATCCCCCCAACCTATTTTCTATTACCTTTTAAATTGCTAAGCACAGTGTCATATGGTATGGAATATTCCTATGGAATATTCCTATGGAATTCCTACCAGCCCTTGGGGATGTTGGAATGACAGCCTTGGTGCTGTGTGGGTGCTGCTCACAGCAGCCAACACTTGGTGTGTTACCAACACCCTCCCAGATACAAGTGCAGAGCACAGCACTTCCAGGGGAATGCTAACCCCATCCCAGCCAGAGCAACTACCTGGGTGTCAGTGGTCACATCCTGGAGGATGTCCCACCTGAAGGTGGGACATCTTCATCTGATGTGTGCTGATGTGTCTCTGTCAAAGGAGGAGGAAAGGAACTAGGATTAGTTTGAAGCTTTGGCTAGCTGGGATCACTGCAATACCATCCTGTCTGCATGGACAAACTCACAGTACAGGCATGAACAGCTGTATTTTTTCAGAGGCATTTTCCTGAGAGCTGTATGTGCTCATTATGTCTGCAAATGAGAGCCCTTTTATTTAAAGACATCCTTACAGACTTAGGAAATCATGCCCACCTTAAAGATGTTGACATACATGTTATGAGCTAAACCATTGCAACATGCAGGATTCTTGTATGTAAAATTCCTGTAGGGAAAGAAAATCATCCAGTCCTAAACCTGCACGATTACTCATTTCATTGGAGTCTTTTGTTACCTGAAATGCAATATTATTTGCTAACTTGTGCCTGTTACTTAAACCCTAGGGGTGTGAACACTCTCCTACTGTTTTGCTGGAGCATTATGTCCTTTCCCAGCTAACACAGGTCACTGGAAAGGTCCAGACAGATCCTCCTCCTTCTCATTCCTAAATATACAGCCCCCACACTTGTGTGGGAAACACCTCTTTTTCCACCTAAATGCCCACAGAAATGAATTCAGCACACAGCTGGGGCACTGAGTGTTTAAGAATTGCGACAGCCGTGCAACAGGGAATAGCTTTGCTGTTTGCCAGGTGCCTCAGACACATTCTCCTCATCCTTAACACCAGCCTAATACATAGCAGACACTTGTGCCTATTTACAGAGCCTAAATGCAAACAACACCCCGAAAGGATCTAGAGACACGGGAAGAGGACAAAAGCACAAGCACTTATTTGCTTATCAGCCGATCAGCTCCAAGAACTTCCTTCACGCTCACCTAATGAGCCGTATCTAAGGACCTACTTTTCACCTAAGATTCATGTCTTTAATACTCTTTCCTGACAGAAAACCCCAGTTCTTTTACTTCCCCTTCCTTGGGGACCCCAGGCTTCTCTTTAAGACACTTCTCACTCCTGGGATTATCGGTATTAATTTATTCGGGAAACATTTTCCACACTGCTGCCCAAGGCTAGTGTCTGCCTTCAGCTGTCTAAGGATGCTGATGGCTTTTTTGCTGGGCAGGAGCCATCCTTTCCCAGCCTAGCAGCAACCAGATATCACTGACAATGACGTGGCTGAACTGCCAGCAAGTCATTAACCTTTGTTATGGGAAAATGCTTTCCCACCTGGGGAAGTCGTAATCCAACCTCACACTGCAATTTGCTCAGTGAGTAAGTAATTTCCTGCAACACACACGCTGACAAGAATGCTTTATGCAAAGAAATATAAACAGACTCAACAGATATTTCTCATTACCAGTGCTAAACATGACAACAATCACTATTTTGGGGTCCTAATGGTGATACCACTCTCAACCATGATGAGAACTGGTCTCATCCAGGTCGGGAAATTTACGGGATTTTTGAGTTTGACCCTTCTCCCTGTTGGAAGTCATTAACATCTGTCTGTGTGCTGGCCAAGCATCTGCTGACAAGGGAGTTGCTTGTTCCTAAAAGAGTTTCTTTTTCTTTAGGGAAGCTGTTGATTTAGAAGCCAATGACAACCCATCAGGAACTTTCTGAGTGATGACTAACCTTCATTTCAGAGGCACAGCTGCTGATTTAATATTCTAGCTGGAGGTGAGAGTAAATCCACGACATCTTGGGGCTACTTGAGCTACTTGTATGTAGATATTTGTGGTGTTTGCAGTGGTGCTGGAGAGGGGTGGTGACACAAGGAAAAATATTCCTTTTTTTACTCTGTATGTTCTAACTAGACTTGCCTTATTAGGTGTATAGTAAGTATTGAACTTATAAAAACAACAATCCGTATGCTTCAGCCATGTGAGCTAAATGTTTATGTGCAAGGGAGGGTGGGTTCATCTCAGTGAAATGTGGTCATTTTAAGTCAGGTGTTTGCTTTGCCATATTCCCCCTCAAGACAGGGCCCTGTAGAGAGTGGTTCACTCTGCTACTCCTAGATACTATGATAAGGTGGGGCACAGTGCTCTTTGGGGCACCCCTGTGAGTTGTAAAAGGGATCTCACTTGACAAGGTCAGAGGCACAAATGCTCACAGGGGTGTGTGCCTTTTGCCTCCTTTGTGGGGAGTGATCACAACCCAACATTTCATGGCTGCTAAAATGGCCAAGATTTCCTTTACAGAGGGTTTCATCAGACATATTCATCCTTTTTTATTATTATTTTTTCATAATCACAGGCTTGGCAGGAAAACAGTGGGTTCCCAAAACAGCCTCTCTGCTGTGGGACAAAGAATTTGTAAAGAGAGCATTTGTCCCATGAGTGTGCCCTCTCCCAGCTGTTCCTATGCCCATTGGCAATGCCAGCTGCTCAGGCTTGCAGGCTAAAGCTACTGAGAGCAGCAAGGCAGGGATTTTCCAGAGAGCTGCCCAGGAATTAAGTGTCTGGATTCCTTTCACATTCCACAGGTGCTAATCCAATGAGTTGTGCCTTCAGGTCCACTTTCCAGTTCAGCTCTGGTACTGGAAAATCGCTCCATTGAGAGGAATATACCCACTTGCCAGTCAGTCAGAGAGTGCCAAGAGCAACTTCAGCAGGGTTTATCAGACAGACAGCCAGGGCACTGGCACAGAACTATCTCAGGAATCTCAGCACTCTTACCACAAAGCTATCTTGAGTTTTGATTTTGAAAATACATTCTTCTTACACAGAAGAAATATCAGATAAATTATGCAGTCCTGCCTCTCCCAGGAGTGAGCAAACAGCTACAATAGTTAGAGGTACCTCTTGGCTAAGTTTTTCATATTTCACATGGTAACAGCTGAACAGTCAAATGCACAACTGGAAAGAGCTGGGAATTAAATGAAAATGCCCCCTGGTCTGTTGAGTTACAAGCCCTGTCCTTGCCACGGCTAATGAAGGAAATCAGAGGCACCAGGTGCTGTGCATACCATTTGGTAGGTAGAGGCACAAAATTTTAGGAGGCTCCTAAGATGCCATACCTCTCCTTGCCTCTGAGAAGCCCTGCTAGCCTGGTGGGGCACCATCCAGCAGCAAACAGGATTCAGGGCACTTACAGGCTCTTGTCATGACTGATACATGACAGATGGAATCAGACAACCTCTCAAGTGAAAAGACTCCAAACAATAGAGTTTTGGGTAGCAGCCAAGGCTCTGGAGCTGGGGCCATACAACTCATCTCCCCTGCACTGGAAGGGAGGTACATGCAGCACCTGCTCTGCTGTCTTTTACATTTGTAATTCAGGGAACAAGACATATTAAGAGCAAGAGAATGGAAATGCAGGCAGGAGAGGATGAACCAAAGCATGGCAGATGTACTTGTTTTTGTCCATTAACTCTAAGAAAACTCACTGGTGGCCCCAGATGCCAGAAATCATGTGAGCTAAGTCCTACTCCAGCTCTCCAGCTGTTCATGGGCAATGAGACACATAAGCAAAGTTCAGCTTGAAGCTGGTCATTGAAAACCCATGATTCAAAACGAGTGGAAAGCCAGGGATAAAGAGGCGTCAAGCTCTTCACAATTTTTGGCTTGGTCTCATAAAAGTATTGTATAGTTAGATACACTGTAGATCAAAGTCTTTAGATATGGTTTGTATGAATGCTGTTTCCTCCTGAGGATGACTTGCATGTGTAATCCAAGACAAGTGGGAAGGCTTCACTACCAGGCTGTAGTCATTTCAGAAGGGATATAGGAAATGAGCCTAACATTTTTGTGTTGGAATGCGAGGTGCTACAGAGTTGATAATCAACCACAAATTTTAAAATGTCAGTTTAATGAGTGGTGAATTTACCACGCTTTCTCATAGAATGAATCACAAAATGCTTTTGGTTGGAAGGGACCTTTTAAAGGTCTTCTAGTCCAACCCCTCTGCAATGAGCCTCTTCTAGTAGGCCAGGTAGCTCAGAGCTCCATCTGACCTGACCTTGAATGTTTCCAGGGATGGGGAATAAATAGAGACTGATAAGTACATTAGCCAATTCCATTGAACTTTTGCTCAAATTTTATCAGGCCTGTAGTTAGGCCACACTCATACTCTGTTCTGTTTGCCATTCCCATGGTCTTCTCTCCCAGAAGCTAAAGGGAGAAAACCAATTTAAATTTTTTCATAGAGTTTAACTGAAAAAGCCAGGATAAAAACTGCCTAGGATATTATGACATTATCTAAGCTATATGGGTAATGGTAGCAACTGAATGGTAGGGAATTGGAAATGGCTGCTACTCACATAATTCATATACATGCACCTAACTCATATTCTAATTAAACAACAACTTAAAACCCCTGTAGGTGTTGTGCTCAGAGCTCATCTTTCCCTGAACAAGCAACAAATCATTTCTTTGCAAGTCAATGGGAGACACGAACTTCTAGAACGAAAGGAATTTTATTCAGTCAGTTTATTCTCTAAATATTTGATAATATTTTGACTACAGAATAATTTGTATTCTAAATGAGTATTCGTTTTGCACAAAAAACTTCACAAAATTAGAATATGTAAAAAACCTCATTAAAGAATCTAAAATTAAGTAACAAATGTTAAAATTAAATTCACTTCGGAATCCAGTCAATTGATTAGGGAATTTTGAAACACATATTCAAGATTTTTCTATAGTACATACTTCTTCAGTCAGGGGTGTGTCTTTAATGTTTTGGGATTGGAGGTTTTTTGTGACACGTTTACAAAAAGAAAGATATTAAATCAGAACAAAAAAAAGTTAAAATGCACATTCCCCCTAGGACTGGAAATCTCAGCTGTAGAGAAGGAGAGAGATTGAAAAAGGCTTTGTGTGATACTGGATTATTGGATTATTCAGTTTCTGTCTTTGGGGAGAGCTAGTGTCATACACTGATATTTGTTCCTGTTTTGTGCTCTGTGTGTGGGCAACATTTGTGTACCTCCTGTACTAAGTCTACAGAAATGTAAACACAACTAAAGTCCATGCACCAGCTCTGTGGACTCTACTAGTAAAGAGCATGTAACCCAATCCATGGGGGTAGGAATCAGTCTGGAAATATGATTTTCCTCAAATCAGCCATAAAGCATGAAAAAGCACAAGCTTCTAAATTTACACATTCTCAAAACTGCAGGCATTTCTAACATCATCTCTGCCCTTTATTCAGTGGTGACAAGTCCTGAGGGGGTGAAGGAGTAGGATGAAGCAGTGACTCTTGGTGCACTCTCTGGCCTAATTATCACTTAATCAACCCTAGCAGTGTCAAAAAAGAAATGTCAATCCATTTTCAGCTCTTGGCTCCCTTGTGCCTCAGAAGGACCCTTCATTTTCAAGAATTTTAAGAACAATTTCTGTGACTCTGAAATTTATCTTCTTATTATTTTTCATCTCTTTCTACTACTACCACGACTACTACTAGTTTTTATCCTTCAAAACTTTTTGTACACATTCCAGAGAACAACCTGTTAAAGCCCAGTGCTGCTTCTGAGTCATTTCCCAGACTGTTTGCCTCCTGACTGGAGCAAAATAGGAATCTTAAGCTTGATGAGCAATGAAGATAATTGAGCAGAGCAAACAAATCTTTATTTCTTTTGAGAGAAAGAGGGGAGAAAATAGACTTATGATCCAGTAGATCATAAGAGAGATGAAGAAAAGAGAAAGCTATGCTTATCCCAGAGACAGAACTCCATTACAGCCTCAAATCCTGTGGCTTTGCAGAAGTTAATACTTGCTGAAGAACTTCGCTTTGTCGCTGCACTACAACAGCAGGTTCTAGCCAACTCCCTGACTTCTCTGGGAAGACTCTCCTGGTTTCTATTCCTCACACCTGCAGTGTTGACTCATCATGTTTAAAATGTGTAGCTAGCACGCTTCATGGCTCCCTTGCTATGGCTGTGCAGAGAGAAGTCTCTGCACTTGGAGACAGCAAGGACTGTGATGTGCAGAGGAAGCTACAGCAGTGTTACATCTCAATGGCACAGGCAGAAACAGAAGGGTGAGAGGTTAACCACACTTCTCTTGAATGGTGCTGAGGGAAGAGGAGTGGACAAAAGGAGTACTCACATTGATTTTGGCCAGAATGTTTAAGGGGCACCTGGTAAAAAAGGTCTGTATGCAGAGGTTGTGAACGGCAGGAGCCAGGCATTAACAGGGTGTTTCTACAATGTAAAATGAAAGACTGCCCTGCCACTTGCCAGCCTTTCAATGCCTATCCATGTTACTTTGCATACCTACATTCTACAGTGAATTAAAAATTGCACTGGGTGAATTGAATGTGGGCTAGTAGAGTGTTCACACTGCGATGTGGAGACTATAGAGCAGCTGTGAACAGTGCCACAAGAGAGTTCCTTCAACCTCTCATCATCCTCCATCACTGCTCTGGGTGCTCCAGGGTCCTTCAAAACCTCACACAAAGCCCTTGCACATACATGTACATCACTTCAACATCAGTTGAAGGGTTAAAATGTTATCTAGCCTTGAAACAGACACTAGGAAAACCAAGATCTTGTTGATACTTGTTTGGATGCGGCCAAAGCTCCCAGCTGCTGCTACCAGGAGACTTCTTGGCAGGAATACAAAGAGATAGTGCTGGATGTCATTCAGCACAGAGCTGTGAAGCTGGGGAACAATGCCTGCCTGGCCTGCTCTGAGCCTCCAGTATGAATTATTCTGCCATTGTACGAGCCTATGAAGTGCTGAGGTCCAGCTATGTACAGATTCAGGACAGAAGCTGGAGCTCCAAGGCAGCTACGTAGATTTTACAACATTTCCAGGCTGTATTTGTCTCTGTGCTGAAGTCTGTTCTCCTCAGACACAAAGTGGAGCCTGAGGACCTCTGTCTTAACCGTGAAGGGACACTAATGTTGCAGCAGTAGTAATTTATTTTCAAATGCTCAGCTGCAGCACTTCACCCCAGTACCCATGGCCATGGGCCCTGTGGTCAAAGGCACCCTAAAGAGCTTTCCAGACATGTGTCCATCCAGATGCAATTACAGAATATGATCTGCTAACAGCCCACCTGCAGTAAGGTTTGCATATGCTGCAAGAGGGGATCTAGCACTACAACATGCTTTTCGGAAGCTAATTTCAACTAGCACCTTCCAGAGCCTCAAAGTAGCAGAAAGCACCAGATTTTTCCCGCAGAAAGCCTAATGTGTGTCTTCCAGGTCTGTCATCTCCGCATTGGGAAGGCAAAATTCATCTTCTTTTTATCTACATTAGCTGTGGCTGGGTAGCATTTGAGTCCCAGACTCACTACTAAAAGGCAGCAGAGTCTTGGGAGACTTGGATTTTGCTCTGCCTTCAACTTCTCTGTTTTCTACAGGCTTGAGAATTTCAGCTGAGGCAGATTTTCTGTTTGACTCTCAACACTTTCAAGTATTATCCGCACAGGAGCCCCAAGTTTCCAGGAAGTGGGAGTTTTTCCTTCCATGGTCGTTGCTGAAGCTTAAACATACTGTCATCACTTTAAATCACCAAAATGAAACCTTTGTTTATTTTCGACTATCACTGTGCTTGGGAAGGGCTAAGAGCAGACACTGCCTTCCCACCCTGAAACTTATAAACAGCTGCTCAGGTCTTCTGCCAGCATCAGAGCGGAAGATGGGGCTGTCCTGCCTTGCTTTAATCCCAGTGTTCCCCAAAGAAGTAACAACATGATGTGGCTGCTGGCCCTCTCCTTCCTCATTAGACCCCGAATCAAGCACTCCTTAAACCCTAGTTTCTGTAAATAAATGATTAATATGGAATTAGAATTGCAAATTCTAACTACAAAATAAGATAAAAATCCAGAACTTCAGTTGGTTATTGAAGACCCAGATGAATGGCCAAACAAGCCAGAAAATTTTTAAATGAGATGGTAAATAAAGCCATAAGACTTAATTGGAACAAAACCCTTCACTAAGTCTTTTCATTTACTTTGTAGGTATGTCTCATGGGTGTTTGGGTGATTGGAACAGCACCCACCAGATCCACTAATTGCATCAAATCCAGGTGCTTGCTTGAAGCCAACATTTACCTATGCAAATTAACATTTTCGTGTTCAAGGTAAATTCCAGCAGCTACTCACGTGTACCAGCAGCTGTAATTACTCTTTGTTTTCACCTAAACAAGTTTTTGCGTGTGCATCCGTTGTGCCTGTTTATGAAAATGTTATTTATAAATATTAATTTCATATTTTAATAACTTCTATTTACACCCTTCAAGAAGACCAAATTATCTCTGCAGTAACTGGCTCAACACTGACAAATACTTAGGCTGAGATAGAACAGATACTTCTCTGCAGTGCATGCCAGCTTAAACTATTCCTACCCCCTGCTTCTTCTAGAAGTATCTGTGTCAATACAATCATCTTATAATTTCTTTTCTTCTGTAGCCAAGTAAACATCTTTAATTAGACTCAATTAATGTGGATTTTGCCTTACATGGAGGCCTGAATTTAGATCACATCCCAACAACTTCAATTTTCCTATCACTGTATCATAATTATCATTAATGCCTGGATCTGTAAATTGGTGTTGCTAAAGCTTAGATGATTTCTCAGATTCATGCAGCAAGGATAAAAAAAATAAAATAAAATTGCTATCTCAGTCACCTAAAAAAAAAAAACCAAACACCTTTCTGAACTTATATCCAAGAATAATACTTGGCAGTCCCACCATTGACCCAGAGGCTATTTTGTTGTTTTGTTAGCCAAGATGCCCTTAGCTTGTCAATTCATCTTTCCTGATAGATTAGTGAAACACAGAGGGATCCACATTTTCCTAGGGTTTTCTTCAGAGTAACAAATGGCTGTGCCAGCTCCAGCTATGCCAGATGGTGCTGTACACAAACATCCCTCTCTCACTGGGTTTCTGCAGGGACCCTGCTACCCTGCACAGCCCTGCCACTGTTCAGGTCAGTCTGAAGCAATTGCAGGTTGACATTCTGTTTGTTGAGAACTGCCATAGTGCACAGTTTCACCCCACAGGCTGTTGCACACATTTCACTCAGCATTCAGGTGTGAAGCATTCAAAGCTCCCAGTGCTTTATCTGTAGCCATGACTGCCCATATCCTTCAGGCTCTGGGTTTTACGCAGTTTGTGAAGTGAACTCAGTGAAGGCCTTGGTTAGGAGAGCATTAGAGGTGGTAGATTTACACAAAACATGCAGGTTTTATTATACTGATAGCAACTCCCATTTCCAAATCACAGGAGCTTTTGTGGTGTCATTTCAGTCAACTGCACAGAGTTACTTTTGGGAGCTTCTAGGACACAGCCTGTTGTCATCCTCTCAGAAGCCAATTTTTCTACCACCTGGTGGGTTAAAGGCTTTCCTATTAGATTAATTTTTAGCCTGAAGAAGTTGTATCTGCAAGCTTCCCTTAGCACAGAGAGAACTTTCACTGCTGGAAGTAACCAGAGACTTTTGGTCTTCAGGGAATTCTATAAGGGTGGCTCTTCATTGAAACAGGCTGATGGTTATTTGAAACGAAACTAAAGGTTATTTGAAAGGCTTGAGTATTGATGTGTTGTTGTGTTTGAGAGTTGATAACCCTAAGATTCTTCTCCTGGTTTGGTTTGGTTGTTCTGCTATTTTAAATAGCACCAGTGACTCCCAGGGGAGAGGATGGACTTAGTTCTCCCTGCTAATTGCCACTAATAAATACCCAATGTCAAACAGCAGCTGGACTGGAAGATACCCTGCCCTCCTGCAGACTGTGATATTCCCCAGAGATGCCACCACTGCCCACTAAAGCAGAAATTGCTGAAAAGAGCAGGTTCCAGCTGTCTTAGACTTCCTCACATAAATGCAGAGCAGCTGGACCGAGACCAGTGGGCTCCTAGGGATAGCTGGTGGAGATAATGGGAAGTCACCAAGGTCCACTTGGGTGCTGTGATTTCACAGCCAAAAGAGAGCACAGGGCTGTGCACTGCATTGGGTAAACAGAAGTAAGCTGGTCTGTAAGGAATGCATGACAATACAGTGAGTCAGATTAGTTCCTAGAAAGAAAAAATAGGACAAAAATCTATTTTTTATTCCTCCTTAATTAGGCAGCTTTTGCATTGCAGAAGGCAGTGAAGCCAGTTCTGGGAAAGGCTCTTCTGGTGTCTTCCCAAGAAATCAGAGTGAACAAAGGCAAGCTGCCCCCTCCCCTGCCTCTCTGCAGAGTCTCAGCCTTGCTTCCCCTGATGCTGGAAATAAAAACAACACTGGTGGGAGCTGAGCTGCCTGGAGACATCATCCACTCTGCTTGATTTGTTTGCTGGCTCGCAGGCAATCTGGCAGAGCCCATCCACCTGCCAGACTGCAGGGGCTTGCTGTGTTGTGCCAGCAGTGCCTTGAGACCTGCCAGCACACCCCTGCTCTGACCCAGCAGAGCAGCCTCTGGTGTGGATGTGCCACAGCCTCCCACTGCCCGTGCTGCTGAGGCTCTCCAAAGCAGCCAGGAATGTGACCTACCCTAAATCCACTGCTGGTGAGCTCAGGGGTGGGCACTGCCTGCCTGGTGAACATGGAAATTAAAAGGACAAAGACAGATACCCTGCTTCACACTTCCTACCAGCCCCCTCTGCAGCTTCCCCATCTCCAGGAGATAACATCACTCTATGAGCTGCACTCCTGCTGACAGGGAATGACCAGGGACGGGTCTGTTTGCCTCTGAGCACAAGCCTGTGCACATGTGTTGGCTTTCTTTGCTCCAAACTCAAGAGCCAAATGTGACAGCTCCAGCTGGTTCTGTGGAAGTCCCCCAGGTAGCAAGTGGGAGCACCAAAAGATCAAGATCAAATGATTAATATAAATATTATTTTGCCTAATTTATTAGATGCTCTCATCTCCACAGGTGAAGCTGAAGGAGCAGGCTCAGTTGCTTTGCAGCTGCTGCTGCAGTCTGGTTCTTCAGCACTCTCTCTTCACAGTGAGACAGTATCTGGAGTGGTGTGGGATTTAAGCTCACAGATGAACCATGATCATCCACAGAGAAAAGGGGAGAAAGACAGGGAGAATCATCAAATCAAATTGATATCTGCCCCAGCTCTTGGGCTCCTCCGCAGAAAACCATCACCTGGAAATCTCACATTGGGACTATCTGAGCAAAACCTTGTTTGACAAGGAATTTGATAAGGAAATTGAAATATTTTAGGGTCTCTGAAATGCAGAATGGGAAGTTTTGTAGCCTTCTGACACAGACTGCAGAACATTAAATTATTTGAAAGCAATATAAAATTCACCAAACTTCAGACACACTGGCAACACAAAAGCTTGATGTTTCTGACCAGTCTCTGGTCAGAGAGCCTGTAGATGTTGGCTCCAAAAGCAAGATTCCTCCCCACTGCCTTAACACTAGCAGCTTTGGGAAACCTTCCCTCTCCCTGCCTCCCTCTTCTCCCAAGCACACTTTGTCTCATCTCTCTCAACTCTCTGTGTTCCCCAGGGTAGAGGTGCTCTCTTACCCATCTTAATACAGACTCCAAAACTGCCCTGACTGCGGTTCCTTGGTACTACTTATTGAAAACGAGTCAGAGAAAACTGGGTTGGAAGAAACCTTGAGAGGTCACCAGGTCCATCTGCCTGTTCCAGCAGAGTCAGATACTGATCTAATCTGTGCTGGACTTCTGTCACCTCCTGCTCTGGCAACTTGATGAAAGCTACACAATTCTCCTTAATAAACTGTTCCATGGCTGCACTGTCATCTTTACCATGAGAAAGCTTTCCCTAGTGCCCAAGCAAAATTTCTGTATTGATAATTTAAGCTCCTTCCATTTCGTCTTATTCTGCAAGGACATAGAGAGCATGCCCTTTTTCTAGCTTGTAGTATTTATCCTATTTGAAAACTGGTACTTCTTCTACTTGAAAACTGGTACAAAACTGGTATTTCTTCTAGACTAAACAATCCCAAAGACTTCCCTCACATGTGTCAGTGCCAAAAGCAGCAAAGTCTTGACAATAATTTTAGTCTCACTAAAGAGAACTTTTGAATACAAGTGGACAGTGAATTTTCCAACAGTGGAAAACCCAACCTGGCAAGCAGAAGTGACAAGACATATCCCTTCTGCACACTTGCTGATGCCCACCACTGTCTGGCTCCACATTAGCCTGAAACCCAAGGTGAAACTCAGCCACTCAGACCTCACAGAAAGTTTGCACAGATGTATGCAAATCTGCTGGCTTTGTGCTGCATTGCTTAGTGGCAGTTGGATGTGGGTGTGATGGCTGGTTAGGAAAGGGGAGGGAACAGCAGCCACATTGCACCTGGACAGGGAGAGACTATCTGCCCCAAGCCTCTTGTGTGAGTTGCCTGAGGCTGGTTGGCAGGCATGGGATGGGATGGGATGGGATGGGATGGGACGGGACGGGACGGGACGGGACGGGACGGGACGGGATGGGATGGGATGGGATGGGATGGGATGGGATAGAAGGTCTGAAGGGAAGGGCAAGGAAGTAGCAACATGAGGAGGAACATAAAACTGGAAAACCAAGAGCTGTGAGATGTCTGTGCAGGCCATCAGATTGTGAAGGAAAGTGAGCACTGCTCTTGCTATCTAACTTAGCTGTGGTGCTCAGCTGAACAAAGTGCCCTGTTTCACTGTTTCCTCTGGTGCATGTGCTGCTTGCACTACCTTTTTACTCCTGCTCTGAAGTGCTGACAGAGCCAAGGTGCAGCATGTGAAGGACTATGACAATTCTCTGTGACTTCCCTCTCCTACCTTCCTTGACAGCCCAGACTCAGTGCCTGGTATAGGCTTGGAAGAAAACAGGAATAAAGCAAAACAATCCTGCTGCCAAGTCAGGGCAATTGAAGCCAAAGACTGATGTGACATTCAGAGTACATAAATGACACCATTAAAATGCCCTTCCGTACCTTATCTGAAGATCCAGAACCTGCAGGACATTGTATGGAATTTGAGTAAAACATTTTCAAGCAATACTGGAAGTGTCTAATAGCATATTAATTCACAATTACAGATGGGTATCAGACCCAGTGAACAGCAAGCTTTGAAAGGCCCAGGTAATCTCCTGAACACCAGCTGCATCCAAAGGGGTCCTGGGTCTCAGGACACATGGCAAACTACCTACAGGAATGTTTCCCTGCCATTTAGATGGTTTTGGGACAGTGTTAGGAACCGGCCAACAGCAAATAACATACAAATGTTCTGAGTTGATGTGCAAGGCACACTCCTTTTGCCTGGCATTTACTCTACTTTTTGCCCTGAATACACCAGGGTGAGTCCTGAGTTATTCTTGGCGTGTTCACCACAACTTCAAATAGAAGTCTTTTACTGTCTGTGTTTTGTAGTTCTTATCTAAGCATTATATCTAACACAGCTGGAACAAAACTGCCCTGTGGAAATGATGTGCTAAGCAGAAGTCCTTGCTGATGAGAAGCTTGCAAGCATCCAGTTTCTTTCAGAGTCATAATCACTTCTGACCTTTTCTCCATGTGACTTTAGGTTACTCTGGGCTCTCAGGTTAAAAACCCTGCACCAGCAGAGAAACTCCAAATGGAAGACTGTTTGTTTTCACCTTCCTCTGAATGTCCTGTCAAGCAATTTACTGCCATTAAAAATCCAGGCAAACAAGATAACTGCACACACAAATCCTGTTTGTGCTGTTGGGCTTCTTTACTCTAAATATCGTTGGGTGGAGGAGCCCTGACCAATAACACAGTGGAGTCCTCCGCTTATCTGCACCAAGGCCTTGGCATCTGCAGAGGCAATAAGACATTTTCCTTGAGTTGTTCAACCAGACACAGATTTTAGGGGTAAAAAACTAAACAAACAGTCAAAAACGTTACTTCCTGTGTTTCTCTTGTGGTCAGTGTAAAGAAGGAGGTACTCCACAAAAGGGGTGCATCCCATTTTTCCTGGACACCTTTTCAAGGGTGGTGGTGACTCCCATCTTAGTGACATTTTTAGACCTGGCTGCTCCTGCTGTGGCAGGGAGACTTTCCATCTCTTGTTGGCTGAAGGCTGATGGAACCATGCTCTCTCGCAAATTCTCATCTCGCTCATTCCATTTTAAACCTGGAAGGTGTCCATGAAAATTAAAGGCTCAATTTCATAAGGCTCTTCCAGCTGCTCAACACAAGCCCTCCATCAACTGGCTAGTGAAGATGATTTTACAGCAGCCTGGTAAAGTGATGCATACTAATGTGTCTTTGACTGAGTGGACCAAATTTTATTTTTTCCACAATAACATGAAGTGTTCCATTAGGAAGCTCATTCTCCTTGTGTCTCAAGAAGTCTGCATATGAGCATGTGTTGGCTTTGAAAGCACTCAGTGACTCAACTCCTCAATAGAGACCAATAGTGAGGGAGAAGTTTGGGTGGGTTTTTGTTGGGTGGGGTTGTTTTGGTTTGGGGTTTGTTTCTTGTTCCTTTGTTTTTCATTTTGTTTTTCACAAAGCATTCTATACTTTGACTCTCTCCCAGCAAGGGGAAAGCCAGCCAGAGGTGGCTGAATTTTCAAGTCTCTCTGTGTGTCCTCCATAGAAGCACAAATTCCAAAGCCACACAAAAAGAGCAACAATGCAAGAATAGAAATCCTGTTCAGGTCCCAGTGAGGCTCATTCTTCAATGTCCTCTCTCCTTGATCTAAGCAGGGTTTGTCACAATCACCAGATTTTTGTCTTTTAACAAACATGACGTATCTTGGCTCCATTTCCTTCCTAGCTTATCACTATTTTGTTAGCTTGAAGATAACTTCCAGGAGATCTGCTCTCACCTTAAAGTCTGATCAAAGCAAATTCCCAGGGCTTTTTTAAAGAAGTTATAGGGGAAGAGGGTGGGTGTCTTTCTGTCTGGTAACAGTTTATTTTAATCTGCATGTTTTCTCCTTTTGTAATCCATAAGCACTCGTGTTTAGAAGGCTTGCCAGTTATGATAGGTTTCCTTGACGTTACTGCAACAGGCAAGGCTAAACACAGCTGTCTGGTGCCTGGAATCCTTAGGAGTCCTGCAGGACCCGAGTCGGAAAAAATAAACTGAACTTTAGACATACTCAAGCTAAAGGGCTTTTTCAGCCAACTCCTTTGTAAATAGTCAAAAATTCTAAGTAGATATGGTGGGACAAATTTATGTCTGGGGTCACTTCGGTAGCTGTTCTGGCACTCTGCTCAGAATTCATTTGCTGCAGTTCATTGTCTACAAAAATCTTTGTGCTAGGAACAGGCAGTACATAAATCAGAAACCAAGACTCAACTTCGCAACTTTTATGTTCATGGAAATGAAGAGACAAGAACTACTAATAGAGAAGGCATGCATCTAAATGTCAATATAATACTGCATTTGATGAGTTTTCATTAACTGCCAGAGCTGAAACAAACATTTCAGGATAATATGTGCCAAAACACTTTGAAATATTCAGAGAGCATATGAAGATGCATGCTGTGAAAAGGAGATAGATGCCATCCTCCATCATCTTTGATTTTCAGTCTAGATTTTGATTGTTCATCCAAGTTTTAGAGTAGACTGATAGGCTTCTGAGTCATAGTCTGGAAGGACAAACTAGACATTGATTATTGTCCCAGAATAACACCAATGGAAAATGTGTCCAAACCTCCAGCAAGCCAAAACGCCCTACTTCTCCCCATGGGTAGTTTGTGATAGGTTGCTATTTTTTGTATCCAAGTTCTAAGCTTAATTTGCAGTGCAGAAGGAGAGACTTCCCCACAGATGGATATTCAGAAGAGGAGCTGAATTCAGACACTCTACAGTTGTACCTACCTTACTGCACCTAAGCACAAGTCCAAGGTCCTCATCTGGAGGCATACACCAGACATGTCCCAGTCCAGGTGCTCACCAGACTCTGAGCTTTTCTGTCACACAGCTTTCCACAGACAGGCAACCCAAACCAGTTGTTGAGAACAGTCTGCTCTGAACAGGTCCCCAGTGAGGGAGGTGGGTGGCTCAAGTTGAATCCCATGCATGAGTGGACAAGACTGGCCTCTGCCCTGGTCTCTGGAACAGCCTCTCCTCCTCCTCCCATAGGAAAGTGAGTCCTGAGGACACTGTGCTCCTACGTGCTAATGGCAGGTGATGCAAATACTTGCTCTGTGCATCCCCTTGGAACAGTGTAATTGGCCATCTGAAACCCTGCAAGGGGCCTGGGATGCAATGTCATTTAAACCCTGCATGAAGGCGGGGAGGACAGCTGGAGAAAAGTGTTGCAACACAATGACAAATCAGGGAATGAAATCAGAGGCAAATGATGAATTGGAAATGTTTTCGGAATTCATCCAAGCACCACACTTCTGTTTTATTTTCAAATGCACCACATCATAGGAAAGAGGCATGGCTCTCTAATGTTTCTCCTGGAGAAACCAGAATTGAATGTTATTTTTAGGAATAGTATGTGCAGATGTTCACCAGATATTAACTAATGTTTAAGCATTAATTACACGAGAGGTAATTAGGTAATTTCTTTAGCAAGCACTTCATCTTCTGATTCATACAGCAGCTCTCCTGTTGCCTCTCTATCTTTAAAAAAATGAATATGTCAGTAACGCCAAAACCATACTAAGCACAACTTACACAAATGAACATTCTTCCAAAATAGCAACAACACCTGTTGTACATGTGCTTCTCCCAAAAGCCCCTAGATGACTTGGGTGAGTCTTCAGCAGGGAGTAGGTATGTAACCATGAAGTTTAGGTGATGAGTACAGGTACTAATTTGTGAACCAGTGAATACTCAAAGCAATAATCATAGCAAAAACTAGGAGAAATCTGCAGGATGAATTATGTTCCCCACACCAGCCAGTGAGTCACCCTGAACATCACAAAGAGGACTGGCTAAATTCATCAGGAACTGGTCCCTGTGTACAGCTTTCAGCAACCTCTCATAGTAAACAGCAGACCAGCTTGATGTCAGACCTATAAATGCACGAACACACATGGACATTCACATACATGCTTCCTTCTCACAAATAAGTCACATTCATAATAAATATCGGGATTTTGGGAGGTTTTATACCCACCTTCAGTGCTACTGTGTTACCTTTTAGAACCAGGTGAATTCAGCAGAAAATATCATGGCAGTATTTTGAAGGGCCATACTCTGTTTCGAAAAAGTGTTTCTTCATTAAAAATGCATTAAAAACCACTGAAATCTGAGGTACATATCAATATTATAGTAGGCACTTGAAGCTTACTTTCCTTAGATTGATCTCGCTCCTGTGTAAAGTCTGCCTCGGTAAATGCCAGCTGTTTGGTTTTGTTGTTTTCTTTGAAATTGCTGTGCCCATATTGAAAAAGTCTGCTAAAGAATATCACAGTGAAAGCAGCACACTTCTGTAGCAACTGATCTATTTCCTAGAACGTAGAAAAAAAAATCAAAGCTTGACATTATTCTTCTATGTTCAAAGACATGTCTTTAACCAATAAATGTATCTGATTCACTGCTAGTTTGACACCACTGAAACAGCAGAAGAATTGCACATTCTTGTATATGACTTGAATTTGTTCCTAAACATAAATATGAATAAGCAGAGCATCTGCAGCTACTCTGGATGCACTGAAATGACAAAGACTATCAATCCTCATGCTTCAGGGTACATAATCTGATAACCAGCTGAGGTCAGGGAGAAATATCCCCCACTGGTATAATATTGACTAATTGGATTCATTATAAGCCTTTTATGTCTTTCTCTAAAAAATCTTATATTAGCCACTAGATGGACCAGTGTCCTGCTCTGGCATGGCAATTTCTGTAGATCTAATCCACAAAACAGTTGGCAGTGGGTGCTGCTCCTGCAATAACTGCATCAGCAGCACACCAGCTGGAAGGGACTCAGCCTGCATCCACACAGTGGCATGGAGCACTCCAGATGAGGTTTTAGTTAGGAGGTGGGAAAGAAGAGGAGGCCTTTTGCCATGGCGAGCACATTTATGGAATCTGATTTACAGACATCTGATCGTCCCAAGTACACATCACCTGACCTGGAATCCGGACAAGGGCAAGAAAATTGGAATAGAATAGAATAGAATAGAATAGAATAGAATAGAATAGAATAGAATAGAATAGAATAGAGTAGAATAATGTAGTGTAGCAGAACAGAGCATAGCACACATCTGAAGGTTGTATACATGAACAAGGATCCTGGAACTGGAGGTGAGCCAGTGCTTGTTTGCGAAGCCCTAGCTAATCACACGCCAACCTACTTCTTTACTTCCACTGCAGAGAAGGAGAACAGACGGGTGGGCTGGAATGAAATACAAAATAAAAGCAGGCACCTATGGTCAATTTTCCACAAAGGATGATAAAATCCCTCATTACCTAACAGAAAGCAAAAGTACGTTAATACTTCTTTAATGGCGCTTCCCACAGAAGCAAAATCTGCATCTGCTTGTTAGCCACAAGGTGCTTGGGTGATTATCAGTGAAAGGGAGCAGAAGGCCGTATGTGATGCAATTAGGAAGGCTGCTCAGAGAGCCATTTCACTGCTGAGATGAGGTCCATGCTATCAGAAACAGAGATCCTCCCAGACTGTAAAAATCAGAAGACAGAGCGAGAGGTTTCTGTTATCCAGTTAGCTGAGTCATGGGTCAAGGTATATTTTCCATCCAAGGCCATTCTTTCTAATATGTCACACTTCAATGACACTTGAGACTCAAAAAGGAGCAATCTTTTTTGTTTGGCTGCTTGCCACGGTAGCTGGAGACTTCTGGGCTGTGCACAGACAATGCTTTACTCGACTAAAAGCAACAGTACTGTCTTTCTGTCCTCAGGAGGAGAGCAAGTTACAAAAGCAGCATCTTCATGTCCCTTTATGTGAAAAACACACTACTGAAAAAGGAGAAAAAATAGTGGACTTGGTTTCTCTTTACATTTATCAACACCAGTGAATGTATCAGTTGGAATGAGTCTCCAGCTTCTCAAAGAAGCTCTCAGTAGATAAGCTTATCTGTCATGAATCATATACACAGGCTGCCCCACAACCAACAAAATAAACACTGCCACTGCCGTTCTGAGGAACAGCCCTGTTGACAGTTGTCTTGCCATTGCAATGCACAGCAATATTCAGGTAGCTGAGGTAGCCCCAGGAGGTTGGAGATTTTCTAAAACTTTGTGTTTTCCTCATTTGACCTATTTATTCATATTCAGAAAATTTTGAGGAAATTATTCTAGAAAAATGGGACAATGGTCTTGTTTAGACTGAAGGCTATTTCTTATCTGCTAGAAGATGGTCAGCAGGTGAGGGTGGCTCACAGGCAACTCACACCTCCCTCCTGAGCTGAGCATGCTATATATAAATACCTCCACCCTGTGACGGTATGGAGCTGCTGGTTCTTCTGCATCTCTCATGGTCAAGAAAATGAGCCAGAAAATGCAGCATCTCTGTCTCTTACCTGCAAAACCCCAATGTGTCAAAAAGCAAATGGAACATCTTTCTTTCCCTTCCTGTTGATGTCAAGAATTGTATGTGGTGATCTGTGCCTCTTGATCACTTGGGAGAATTTCAGTATTCTGACCATAAGAAGGTGAAGCATCCTCAATAAACTGATTGGGGTAAACTGGCCTTTGTATATTTGGGACTCAGATCCTAAGCAATACTTTTTGGTTTTTTGCTGGCATAGGCTGTGAACATCAGAGGAGACTCAGGGGAAAAGGACCTGGCCTTTCACTCACAACACAACTTTTGAAACTGCCTTTGTAATGTGCCTTCCTTCAGGTCAGCCTCAAGATACACGTCAGTACTTGTGACCTCTGAGCAATGTTAGTGACATGTTGTGGACAGAAGGGACAGCCACAGGACTTGTCCCCAGACAGATCTGTGAAGGTGGACTGTGAAGCACCTACAATGGTTGTGACCTGCAGATGTGAAAGGGCTGCACAAGCTGATCTCTAACACTGCAGGAGATTACCTGACCCGCGGCCTCGGGGCAAAGGAGGTGACACAGACACAGTAGCAGGCATGTGGCTAATGTTGACAGGGATGAGTAATTACTGACTCACCACTTTTCATTGTTTTTCAGTTTGGTTTTGGCAGGGTGTTTGTCTGCCAGGTGGAGAGCATGGGGGATTCAAATCCCACTTTTCTGCATGGGGACTGGGAACGAAGGTGCTGGCATATTTAGTTTCACTCATAAAATCATCTACCCAAACTGAAAGGGACCACCAAGAGAGAAGCAGAGTTCACAGTTTCCAAGGTGTCAAAGCTGACACTGCTGCATTTTTCCCCATTTCTGATTCAAGGGGGGATTCTGCTTCAAAAAACCCTTTGTTCTCAGGCACAAGAAAGTGACATTTCAGGCTTTCTAAAAATAAATATGTAGTTAAAATGAATCTGGTACAATTTGTCTCTTAGCTCTGGAGAGCCCATAGAAGAGGGGGACGAAAGGAGAGGACAATGAATTTATAATCTGGCTTTTAGCACGGTGTAGATTTACCACCCAGACTCCCACCCATTACACCACAGACAGGAAACCAGCTGGTGGAGGGTGCAGTGAGTTTGTTGTTCCTCCTCGTACAATGACTATGTGTGTTATTGATTTCACAGACCTAACCATGACTGGTGTATTTTTTAGATCTTGCCTGTTGCCTTTTTATGTTTTCAGATTAGCTATGCATTTCATCAACCTCCTGCCCACCAGCAATCATAAAATATGAGCCTTTGTGGGAAAGCAGAGATGTAGAAAGAGTTTCTTATGAGATGGTGGCTGGGATTGTTCCAGACACCTCCAGCCAGCTGCTCTCCAGGCAGCAGCTTTGCCATACAAGAGACAGTAAACATCAGCTTTGGAAAGTCAGACAGTTGGACCCTTTGGCTGCAGGCCCACTGAACAAGCTCTCCTTACTACTGAGGCGTGGCTCGAAAAATAAAAGGGCTCTTTAGTGGTGATATCTTCGGACGCCACTATGCAATATAGCTGGAATCAGTCCAAGGTATTCCTACCTGCTTTGCATCTTAGGCTATAAAACAAATCCAAACACATCAGTCCTTTCCTGCTGCTTGGTTTTCACAAAAGTATCTCCTGCTGTTAATCCTGCCTGGCCCAGCCTTGGGCAGTGCAATGTCACTGGGCTGCTGCATGGCCAGAGGTAACTGGATGATATAACTGGTGGGGTGGTGCTGTCTCTTTTCCAGTGCGCAATGCAGGAACTGTGCTCCTTTGCATGAATGCTACCTACAGAAATTCTGCAGCCTGTGCCTTCCTCCTGGCTGTCTGTAATGTCAGCTGTATCAGAAGAAGGCAGCACTGATGAGAAAGGCACTTTTTAAGATGAGGCAGGACTCTCTCATATTCTTGAGGGCCTTACAGTCAAACTATAGGAAAGGCAGAGATGGACACCAAAGGGTGATCAGCTCCTGTATATGGGGAAAGTAAATAGGCTGGGATTCTCCAATAGGGAAAAGAAAATTACATGGAATGTAAAATACTGCAGCTTTCCATATAGGTCAGAAAGTGTGTAATTGCTCACTGCAGGGGAGGAGCTGGGGACGGTGAATTAAATGATCAGGCAGAACATTTAAAGGAAACTAAAGGGAACATTCTTTCACACAAAATATAATTCAAGAAGGAGAGCCACTGCCATAAATTTTTCTCTGCCATAAATTCCCCACCATAAACTTTTCGAATACCAAAAGTACAAGCAGGTCAATAAAAGAGAGTGTGAGCATCAGGCCTGAAAGGGTAAGATGGAGAATAGCTCCAGAAGTCCATAATGCATGGATTTTATTAGAGGTTAGGTAGGTCCCCTTTCCCTTTCCCTGACCTCTTTCTTTTGTTCTTTTTCAGTAGCTGCTACCAATAACTGTTGAAGACATGATACTGTCTTGATGAGCTTTTGATTTGACTCAGTGCAGACACTCTTAGGAGGTTTAATGGACCGGCTCCTCTTTGGAACAATTCCAATGTCTTCAATGAATATGAAGCAGAAATGGTTTCCTACATGTCTGACAATTCCTGCTTTGTTTCCATTTCAGCATTTCCTAAGGCTTAAAAGCAGCTCTTAGCCTCTGAACTTTTCCTTTGAGTTCATGTCTTGGTTCTTACAGCGTTACATTAAGACAAGCATGAAAAAAATTACAGTATTGTTTTATTAAATTGTCACAACAAATAGTGCCAAATGAGGGGCTGAAACTCACATATGTCCTGGTGATTGGATGAGGATGTACTACATTACTGCCATTCTGGACCTGTGCAATTTGAAGTACTTGTCAAGAGGGTAAAGGGCAGATCCCTGGATTCCCAGATATGGGAAACCCCTTGAAGCACTGGTGCAAGTACTGGGTATGGCTAAGTGAGCATAGCCAGCAGGTCAGGTCCCAGCCCCCCGAGGCAGCTCCCTCAGCCCCCAGCTGTTTCTGCAGAAGAGGGAGGACCTGGTAGGTCAGGCCAGGTGTGTACATATGTGGGGGGTGTGTGTACTTACATACACAATCTCCCAGTCAATGTAATGATTCTGTTTTGGTAAGTTACAGGACACAGGCAGTGTTTCAAACCTTAAAGTTGCAAACAAATGGCATAGCCTGTTGCGGAACTAATTGATTCTAACAGTTTTGGTTTAGCCGTAGGATTGCTCCATTTTAAGATAGCACTAAAAGAAATTAAACATTTATGCTATTTTTTGCTTTTTAATTTTATTTCTTTGCTCTTCTTTTAATTTCAGGGCTTCAGAATATATTCACCACCCCCTGGGACCTTTTTGTGGGTTGTCAGTTCTGCAATTTGTCTAGGTTATAAATCAGTTTGCTTTGCAGGTTTGTAGCTTGAATCAGAACTGCTAGTGGGAAACACGAATGAATGAAATGAAAGAGACCCTCCAGGCACCACATGAATTTATAGCACAGATTGCCAGTGCCACCTAGAAAACAGAATGAGATCAAACACTGATTCAACTGTGTCTGCAGGATGCTCTAGAATCCAGCATGGCCAAAAATGGACATATCAGCCTTTTTAAAAATATGAGTTACAGTTCTCATAAACCAACAGAACATAAGGATACATACTGGCCTTTTCAAGCCATTATGAGACCTGTATATATGCTTGCATATATTTACTGCATATGTGTGTTTCTATAGGCAGGTTTTATCTTAATGCAAATTGCTTTAAAATGTTTTCAGCCCACATTTATTAACAGCAATGCAATCCTCTGTGTGAGACCCATTGGTGACCTTCCCTTGAAAACAAGATGCAATGAATGTGGTAAAAGCTGTACACTTTTCTGTGACCACAGTCAGTAGATTTATGATTTAATAATCAGGAAAAAGCAGTTAAAGAAAACCCTCCATCTCTGTCAACCTGCTAAGGGAACCTGATTGCTCCAGAGCTCAGTAAGAAGTCACAATTTAATAAACTCCACCTGGTGTTGCCTCACCAATGCTGCTTTGTACATCTCTATTGCCCAGGAAGTCTGAGGTTGGTTTTATTGTTCTGAGCCTTTTGATTATGCTCCAGCTAAAATGAGGGATTGCACATTCCAATTTGTGGTGACCCTGCCTTGTGAAAGGGCCTTGCTGTGAGCAAAAATAGAAATGAGGCTCGTGACCCTGTGTTTTAAATCATTTATTGTCACTAGAGTGTGTAGTCTTGATTTTGCAAAGCTTCTCTACCTGCACACTTAAATGTATGCTAAAACCATTTGTTTTATCCAAACAGAACCATGTATTTAAATCTATATTTACACATAGGAACTTGGCTCAATGAAGTTGTAAAGTAAAATGTGATAACTGAGGTTTCATAGCAAGCCAGAATGAAGCTGTGACAAAGTCCTAAATAATATGCAAATAGTGACATACATCACAGCTAATGTCATAGGAGGAAAATAACATTTCTGGCATAGGGAAAAGATTGACACTGATAGCTAGTGGGGGGAAACTAAAAAAATCCTAAATCACACCAACAACACACACAAAAGTTGAAGCTGTTGCCATGCTAGGATGTCTAGAAAATAAAATACAAAACTCTCCGTCTGCCTAACCAATATCAGAAAATGAGGCAAAAGCATGAAACCAAAGAGGAGTATAAAGTCACTCCAACTGCTCCCAGACACCCCCAAGCAGCGAAGGGGGAGAGATTAAATCAGCTGTATTGAAAGAGAGGAAATCCAGTGCACCCAAAGCAGAGCAGGACAAAAGTAAATTGAAGCCCACGTAAGTGGTACTGAAAAATAGACAGCCTTTTTTTAAGGAGAACATGATCTGAGTACAAGTAAAATGAGTTCTCTGTTAGATTTGATTTAAGAGAAAGAAAAAAAAAATCATGGACAGACCACAGAAACAAAAATCCTGATTTAATTTTAACAAACTACAGTGAATGATGCAGAGGGAACAGAGAGAGGGAGAGTTAAGTGGATGAGAGGTTAGTGTAGATTCCAGAAAAAGGAGCCTTTTCAGTCATTTCATTACATATAACACAGCACCTGCCACAGTTTGAGCCATTTGTTTTCTCTTTGTGAGCTTCATATTTATTCTTGGATGATACTAAGTTTTAGGTATGCAGATGCTACAGGATCTGAAAGAATTAGGAGCAATGCGTCAGAAGTCATCACTTGCTTCTTCAGCCAAAAGTATCCAAAGAAGTGCTGGATATCCTATTTCTACAAATGTTTACTACCCCAGACACAGAAGAGACAGCTGTGTATGAGCTTGTCCTGGCAAAGGAGTGGAGATGGTAACCTCATCTACCCTTTCAGTCTCTGAGGTTTGATGATTCATATTTTGCAAGAGCAGCTTTGCTTATAAATAAGAGCAGGTTTAGCAAGTGAAACCAGTTAGCCTTTAAACAATTAATGAATGCCTCCTAACAAAAGGCAGAGCTTGAGCCCAAAGAGCAAACCCCTCTTGCCGTGAAATGCTTTCCAGAGTTTAATTTCACATGTAGGACCAGTAGCACTCACAGCAGGAAGGCAGAATGAGTCATGTGGGGATGTTGGGAACTGGGATGAGAAAGCATTGCAAAAGTACTCGTAACATAAATTGCTTATCACTCTGTACTTTGTTCTTCAAACAGAGATGATTTTGACACTGTATCCTGTTTCAAGGAAAGAGGAAACCCTGGAGGGTGCTAGACTGAAGGCTAATCCCACCAGCACTCTTACCATCCTGAATGGAAGCAAAATTGTTTCTCATGCAATGCTATTAAGAGAACACAAAATCAAGAAAATAACAGATTCTGAAAGTGGGACTGCCTATTTGTTGCCCTGTTACTGTATGGACTGATTTATTTCAGAAAAGATGAAAGAGAAAAAAGCATAATTCAGAGTTGCTATCTGTTTTCAGAGTCCTTTACACTATTTTATGTTATAAAGTGCAAGGCAAAGTACGTTCACATATCCTGGCAGTTACAGAGACTAAGGAAGCCTCCATCCAGTTTATCTCCAGCTTGGTACTCCCTTATCATTTATATCACTGCCAGTTCAACTGAGATAAAGGGAGCCTTCTTCTGAGGAAGAAGTGATTTCGCCCATCTCCGGGCAAGAGCACACATCCTCGAATCAGCTTACACTGGCTGCCATTTCACAGTGGCTTTTATTCCTGAGATGCAAGTAACTCCACCAACCTTGTAGGGAAAAAAAAATTGATATTCTTCCCACCACATTTCTCTGGATTGGACAGTTGAAATGATGCCTTTGGGAAATAGCAGAATAATTACGCTTAGGAAATAGGTACAAGAATAAATTCCAGCTGCTTATATAGTTTTTTGTGCGAGTTTCTACCAATGGATTTTGTCATATCCTTTTTTTCCTCCCTCTATTTTTTTTTTAATTTGTGGTTAGATAGAAATGTAGGCAACAGCATGTTTCCTAAAGGGTGCCTGTTTTAAACAAGGCACTAGGTACCAAATGCTGATTCACAAATCAAAGTCCAGCTTTGATTCCTCTCCCATGCTATCTCAGCACAGATCCTGATACATGTATACCGTAGTATCAGATTGACTTCTTCAGGGAAAGGAAAAGTGATTTTCTTACTGATGTGATAGATAATTCATCCTGTTGAGAATCAGTGAAATCAGGGCAATCCAATCTATACTAGCAAAGCTTATCCCTCTCCTTCCATAAGGTGTTTTCCTTGTCTGCCATTGCTGCATCCTGTGAAGCAATTATGCTTGGCCAAAATCTTCCCTGATTCAAAATAAACAGCATATTGCCAAACTTTGGGAAATATGGAAGTGTCTCACTGAGGTAGAAGTCAGTCATTTCACTTAGTATATATGAGCATAGTCCAGTGTTTTGTCCCTCTGGCAGAGAGCAGAGACAGCTGCAGGAGCAGTGCAAAAGCTCAAGGAGCTTTTTCTTTCCCTCTCAACACCTGTGGCAGTCATCCACCCCAGGACAAAATGGGGTAGAGACACTGTCCCCATGATCCAGTGACATTTAACACCAGTCTGTGCTGGGATGAGTGGACTGCCTCCATGGGCACTTGAGAACTGAGGCCAATAGAAAACCGTTGGAAAAACTATTCAAATAGGCACTGTCCTGGCCCTGAGATACAAGCAACTGAGATTTCTATGACATTTGGCTTTTTCATTTAGTTTGGGTATTTCAAAATGGGTGCCATGAGCCCGTTTTCCTTGATGCCTTTTCCACTGTGGCATGGGAGTAGTAGCCTAGTGGTATTTCCCTTTGCTTTCGCCTGTCCACAGCAAGTTCCTGAGGAACTGAGCAAAACAAGAGTTTTGCCTGGCTGGCTAGGGATTGAGTGAGTCACTTGCTTGGGGAATGTGACTGTCACATGTGTGGACTTTCTGCTTTCACAGATCACAGACAAGGAAGAAGAGGAGATCCCTGGTACAGTGCTCCACGACACTCTGGGGAATCCAGAGATGGAGAAATAAAGGGATGTGGATCTCTAATTCAGAGCAGATTGAAAAAAACAGTGCTGGAAAATGTCTGTACTTATAGACATACTACGAAACACAAGGATCACTTAATTCAGCAGCTGGAGACACAGGAACATCCATACCCTAGATTTAGGTTTGCTTATTGTGCTTTTAGTATGGGATTTAGCTTATTAACTTCTGGCATACATATGTGAGCCAAACAGATTCTGCTTCCTAAATTATAGTCAATGGAAGGAAAGAGGCACTTCCAAGCCATTGTTCACCTTACCTATTGTAAAAGACTTCTGCAGGCTGAGACAAATTGAACTTGCAGTGTCTTTCACCTGCAGTAATTGCTCTCTAATCCTCACAAGGTAAAGTATATCACAGGCCCATAGTGAACCTCCAATAAATACAATCTTCTAGAAGTATCCCAGTAAAGGTAATCTTTTACTTCATTAGACAGCTTCTTTCACTAAGCAGCACCTTCTATATTATGCCTTGAGCATCACCTATCCCGCACCACAATTTAGCACTAAAGAAGCCTGCTGGCAGGGTCACGTGTCTACAAATGAGATTCACACTCGGATATACTGCCCAAACCCCCATCTGCATTGCTATCACTGTCCAGAAGACTGAAGGGGCAGTGAACTCTGCCTATCAACATGCCTAAATGTGCTTGTCCATCAGCCTGCCACCCCGTCCCACTCCAAAGTCTGACTTGTCATATATGTGAATTTCAGAAAGCTGAGAAGGCATCACAGCCCATCTCCTCCTGCTAGCACAGGATGATGAGGAGTTCCAAATGCTTCTGGGAATCACACACATCTTAGGAGGGCTCCTTTGAAGAGGGAACAATGGGGACACTACACTGCTCGGTGCCTGGGCAACCTGCCTTTCCTAGTCCGGCTGCCAGCAGATCAGAGGATCCCAGGAGTCACAATACTGGCGTGGCACATCCTGGGGTGACAGAGACACCACCACTCTGCATTGTAAATACATTAAGCAAAGACGGAAAGTGAGGGAGCCAGGTGGGAGCTTCATGCTAAAACACACAGGACCTGTCAGGTCTGAGGACTGCAGCTGATGGTTTCAGGGAGGAGTTGTGTTCATCAATTCTGAGCTGGAAGGACAGGTTAATCATGCACATGGCCTAAAGCAAGGAAGGCAAAGAGATGAAAGCTGGGGAATCCCAAAGAGATGAGAGGTGCAGCTACACACACCCCAGTAAAGAAAACCCTGAACTTCATTTTGGGAAGGGCAGCTTGCTCTGGTGTAAGAAGAAGCACACAACCTTGAGAGCTTGTCCAGGTGAACATCTGTGAGTGGCATATTTACATTCTTCTCCATATTAACAGTGGGCACATGTTTCTCTTCTGCTTAACCAGGTGAGCAGTTGCTTACATCTGACACAGCCTGATGCAGGGGTGAGCTTGGCTGTGGCAAACAGCCTTTGCTCTGTTATCCTCAATGCTCCTGTATGTGTGCATGCGTGTACGAGGCACATCCCACAGACTAACTCCTGAGAGGTTAGAGGTGATGGCTCACAAACTGAGCAGATTGAAATAGTACCTATTATTAATTTTCTTATTATATGGGGCACAGATCCATGGAAAACGTGAAGGTTATTGGCAATCTGCTGGACCAAACCTTTGGAACCATTCCTCTACAAGTCCTCTCTAGGTGATCATGGGAGAAGTTATCATTGGTGCAAGACAACAAGCAGGGCTATCACCACTCAAGTGATCTGAAGTGAGGTGAGTTCAACTAAGCCAAAGCAGAGCTCTGTCTCTAACCTATGCCTAGCCATGTAAATTAATCTTAACTTCCACTACATATGTACAAACAAGGGGGTGGCACTGTCACCAGTGATAATCTTCTGGTGCTTTCTCTTACCCGTGACTGCACACAAGATTGAGATCAAGAAATTGCTGATTGTGCCTTGGAGTAACCGAGGCACACCCTGACACAAGGTAGTAAGTATTGGGCAGTTCAGACACAATAATATGTTGTTTAGAAAAAACTTACCTCTCAACCTATATCACTACATTGTAGCAAAGTTTTGGTTTCTACATGCTAGCTAGACAAGAAGAGATTGAGAGTTTGGGCTGGCTCTGTAGTAAAGATCTGTCCTACTCATGCAGAAACACTATCCAAATCACAGAGGATCAGGAAAACCAACTACAGTCTCCCTGAATTTCTGTATGAAGCAATCACAGTTACACAACTCATAATTGAATTTACTGCACTTAACTCTCTGTTCTTTATTACAGTGTTGACTAATGAAGTCTTACTTGAGAATAAAACCCTGCTTCTGGTAACATTGTGGCGTTAATATAATTATTCATTGTCTGTGTGTTGTGTTTGTGCTAGTGCTAAAGAGCAGATTTTACGAGTGAAATATGAAGAGTTTATTATAAGCAAAAATAATGAGCTTCCTGTTCTGTAGGAACAAGTCTGTTGTCCACCAGACTAATTAGAACTTCAGTCAGTCTTGTGTCATGCTGCAACCAAATCTCTGAAATGTTTTTTTTTTAAGGTTCAAAGACTTGAGAGTGAGGCAACTCATCTGGATATCATATAAAAAGGCTGACTACTTTCATTTATCTCTGTATCACCTTATTCACTGAAGTATCATTATGCAGCTAAGAGGCTTCTATAATTATTTTTGTCTTTGTTTCTGTCATATAATTATAACAAAATTTCTTTTTATTTCTGTAGGGTCTACAAGTTCCTGTGTGCATAGGCAGAAAAAAAATTCCAAAAATCCAAGGAAACTTGAAGTCAAAAGCAACAAAAACAGAGAGAGTCCACTTTAGGAAAGATGTTAATCAATTCTAGAGCCATCAAGTAGACCAATGAGAATGATCAAACATCTGTGAAGCGACAGGGCAACCTTTTTCAAGGACATGAAAGATCGTTCCAAACAAAGGAATTAATCTTCCCTTCAAGTATTTGTGTTAGGACAGGAATTAACCTGCAGCAATGAAGATTTCTCTGAAACATGAGGAAAAAGCTCTCTAATTGCAAGAACAGTGAAGCAGTGCAATAGACTTTCTAAAATGCCTGCAGAAAATATTTTTGTCAAGGAAGTTAGACATCTGCCATCACTATGCATGCTGCTGTGGGATAAGACTAGATGGCCCTTGAAGATTCCTTCTGCTTTGGGACTGTATGGGATAGCTGGGCAGGCTGGCAAGGCAGAGAAGTAGACATATTCTGAGATGGGTGAGGGTCAGAACAACAGTAGAGCTGTCTGGGGTCACTAGGACAGCTACTGACAGGAGGCTTAGCCATGACATGTCAGGAGAGGACTGCTTTAGGACCGGATTTGTGGCTTGTGGGGGTCTAAAATGCAGTCTTAAAGAATCTATGTTGTAAAAGAATTTGAGTCCACATGCGATGTTCAAAAAGCATCTCTGACTATGGTGCCATGCAAACACAAAAAGGAAAGAGAGTCACTGCCAGAGAAGGGTCCACATACAAATTTGTCAGCACCAGTGTGTTGAGAGCCAACCAGCCTCATACAGAGCTTTATCTGCAAGGCACAATGGTTAGTGGATAATGATTTATTTTTCTAAGCACACCACAGTTCACAAGTTAAAACTCAGCCTAAAATCCTGAGGGTAGGATCTGTCACTGCAAGATGTGCTATACTCTGTGTGAAGGAGTGGGAGTGGGACCAGGCACCCAGACATTTTGAGATTTAGTCCTCTCTCCAGTGAGCTGCCAGAGACATCACCAAATCTTTCACTATATCTGCTCAGAAAGGCAGGCCAGAAGTGCTAGGAGCAGTTCATATGAATCTCTTCTCAGGTCTCTGTTGTGCAATGCCGGTTTCTGTTCCTCTTCTTGCAATAAAAAGCTGCAACTGCTGCTTCAGGGATTCTACAAAGGATGCAGTTTATGTAATATCCATTTAGAAATGACAAAGCTTTCTTTTTTGGGCCTTTCATGTAGTAGTCCACCCACATGCAGGCGGTGCACACGAATGACGTATCACCCGGGGGCCGAGACTTGCTGCAGAAATTGATAGTAAGCTGTTGTTATTCTAATTATGTGGCTGTCTTCCTTAATTAAAGCTATGCCACAGGTCATTTACCCTGGTGCAGAGTCCATGAACGTTAATCCTGGCAGTGTTTTGGAATCAGAGAGTTCTCATTAGCATAGGATTGGCTGTGAGGGAAGTATAATCGTCTGAAACCCTTTACAAAGGAATGTAAATTAGCATCCATGCCTCCCATGTACTATTGACATAGTGAATTATTTTACTGGCTAGAAATGAAAATGAGCACGGAGCAATGGTTCTGATAACTGCAGCTCAGGCTGTACTGTGTTTGCAGTGGGGATCTGTGTGTGTGTGTGTGTGTGTGTGTGCGCATCCACAGCCAGAAACTCCAGTTATCATCTCTGATGGCTCACCAGCTCTCGAAGCTCAAGCTCCTCCCCATGCAAAGCATTGCAATCTGTTTACACTGAAGTAATAACTGAGAATAAAAAATAGACTTTAGAACGCCTTATTAATCTTGGTGTTCTTCGCTCAGAAGCATGGAGCCCTGTATTAGGAGTGGATTTAGGTTTGGGAGTGGCTTCTGAACCACACTGTAATACCAGGAATAATTCTTCAACTTGTCTAATCAAGCAGTGTTCAAAGCTTATTTTTGGTCACAAATCACACTTCAAGACAGATCTTCAGTTTTGCAAGATTGAAACGGGCCCCAGATAGAGAAAGAAAAAAAGCTGCTTTTTATCAAGCACTGATTCCACAGATCAGCAAGAACATCACCCACAGCTAATCAAAAACCATCTCTCCAAGGAGACAAGAAAACAGTGATCACCCATGCTAGAGCTGAAGAGAGGAACACTACACCCAGGGAGAGAAGCCAGATGTTCTGACTGCTGGTCCCCTACTCCATCTATCCCACACCATCCCTTTTGCATTATGTAATTATAGCAGGGTAGAAATAATAGACACAGGTCTACAATAGGAATTGTTCTTCTACAGAATCAAGTTCTCCTTTATGTAGGATAATTACTTCCCTGGCACACTTCCCATCCTGGTCAAAAGCCAAGCAATGGCCACGGCTAACAGCCAACTATGGCCAACAGTACTGTAGCTATAATTTTGGAAATTCATTTTCAAAACAAAAAATTATGCTCCTGATAGTAAAATATAGCCAGGGCATTAAGCGATAAGGCCTGTTTTCCTCAAAGTTAAAGAAACCAGTTCTAAGGTGTGACACTTCTGGCAATGTTTACTGGAAGAAGAAAAAAAACACCCTAAAAACAGGAAATAGTGCATTAAAAATGAGCAAAACCACCGACTGATCTTAAGGGTTGCATTTAGACAGTGATAAAGCAGTCTGGAGTAAAGCAATTCCATTTTTATTTAATTTATACTATGATATTGATAGGATCACCAGTCGCATGGTATCTAAGTAGTTCACAACACAG
Organism: Rhabdornis inornatus; assembly: GCA_013397075.1. Taxonomy (NCBI): domain Eukaryota; kingdom Metazoa; phylum Chordata; class Aves; order Passeriformes; family Rhabdornithidae; genus Rhabdornis; species Rhabdornis inornatus. Next base: position 100,898 of record VWZS01000305.1, on the reverse strand, counting down.
AGGTGATATTACCAACATCATAATTTTACAGATGAAGAAATGAAAGTCCAAATTCTCAAAGCTATTAAAGTTTACAGATAAATATCTTGACAAAGTGAATTGCACTATAGTTGGTCAGGAAATCAAGTTCAGGTTTCTCACTCCCTCAGCAGCACTCACATAACTGGCTCAAGGTTTGCTTTCTGTGGGATGGTTTTGCTTTTGCTACAATATAAAATAATTTTAACCAAGACCATATGGTGTTACTGAGTCCTATTCTGTGAGTTTAAGAACTGTTCAATCTCACTTGCACTCTGAGGAAAGTAACATGTTTTCTTTTGAATGTTCAAAGTGATCGTGTGTGTGTGTGTGTGTGTGTGTGTGTGTGTGTGTGTGTTTGTGTTTGTTAACAACTCACAACTGATTTATTTTCCCAGGCATATCTCTGTTTTTAGCAGCCATTTGCTCCTGGTCTCCAGTCATCATCACACAGTAGTTTGAAACCAGCCTACTGTCATCAGAATTATTTGATCTTCAGGGTGAGAGAACAATGATGGTTGTGGGCACTTCCAGAGAGTATGTGAATGTCACAACAGGAGGCAGGGAGCTGACGAAGAGGCTCCTTACTCAAACAGAGGTTCAATGTTCTGAGGCATTTAATCTTTTTTCTGTGTTTTGCTAGGGGTAAAAAAAGTTGGAACATCAGTTAACAAAAAAAAAAACCACAGCGGCTATAGAGTAGTTCTGGGAAGGACAAATTCAAACAATCTTAACTACTCCCTACAGTGAAACTTTTGCTCCTGATTAGATATCTAAAATGTCTGGAGTGGATAGGCAACAGTTTCTGGTTTTATTCTATGGCATTAATGAATGTGGCAAAGCTGGGGCAGCAGAGCCTTTGACAAAGGTAATCACCTAAATCAATCAGACATGCATAGGACATGATGTGATTAATATTATGGGCCTCAGAGAGGTGGTGAACGTCACTGCAAGTGCAATCCCTGTCATCCTTGAGAGGCCATGGTAATCAGTCAAGATTCCCAATGACTGGAAAAAGGCAAAAGTCACAAATGTGTTCTTGAAGAAAACCAAGAAGGAGAAGCCTTCTTGAAGAGGTGAGACCTTCCACCCTACAAGCCAATACTTCTCACCTTTCAGTCCCTGTAAAGGTCTTAGAGAACACTTCCAGGTACACAAAGGACAATAGGGTGATTTGAATCAGCCAGCGTGGATTTTCTGAGGAAAGATCATGTCTCACTTATCTGGTTTTACTCTGTGATCAGATGATCAGCTCAGGGGACAACAGGAAAAGAGATGATATTAATTTTGAAAGAACTTGGACGCAGTGTCCCAAAGTACCCTCACAGCAAAATTGGTCAGGCATTGACTGTGTAAGTGGACAGCAGTTTGGGCTAAAATTTGGCTGGACCTTTGGGTTAAAAGGCCTGTTATGAGCAGCATGAAATCCAGGTGGCATCCAGGTCATGGAGCAATGGTGCCCATCTGTTCTATGTCTTTATCCACGATCTAAATGATAGGACAGAACTCTCAGCAAATTAATGGATGATACCAAATTAGAGAGAACAGTTGATAAGCTGGAGAGTTGAAGTATGGCATGGAAGAAAAACAGCAGGCTGGAGACATGAGCTGACAAGAAAAATGAACTTCAAAAAAGGCGAATGCTGCATCTGGGATACAGTCATTCCATGCCCCAGTATGGGCTGGGTTGTCAGCTGGATAGAGAGCAACTTTGCAGGGAAGGATTGGGGTGATGCAGTGGAGACCAGGTTTAATATGAGCCAACAGTGTGCCATTTCTACAAAGAGGGATGGCCACATACTGGGATCTGTCAACAAAAGCATAGCCAGCAGGTCAGCAGCACACTGCTCACAACCTGGTGAGACCACACCTACAGTAACATCTCCAATTTGGGATATACAAGGGGGAAGAGGAGGGCAACCAAGGCAGTCAGGGTGCTGGAGCACTCAGCATATGAGAAAAGGCTGAGATTTGTTGAGAGGAAATTACTACTACAGTTGACTACAACTACTTGAAGAGAAAGGTATAGAGACTTCCTTCTCAGAGCTGCACAAAACCAGGAAAAAGACATGCTGCAATGTGCTAGTTCTGATTATGTATCAGGAAAAAAAAGATCATTCGACAGGTGGTAAAATACTGGCATAGATGCCCCAGAGGAGCTGTCTCCAAAGGTATCACATTTGGAGATACTCAGGACTTGACACAGCTCTGAGCAGGCTGGTGTAGCTTGGTGCTACTTTGAGAAGCGGGTAGGGCTAGATGACCTGGTGAGATCAATTTCAGCCAAAATTATCAGGATTTTGCAATTCCAGGTGAGCCCAATGACTTGTATTTGTATCTTGAGAAGATAGCAAGTCCTAACCTGAAAATTTAAGAAGACAGAAAAGCCATCTCTACTATTACAGCTCAGTTTCAGTCACAGTGATAGAAATGAGCACTTCCTCCCATCTCAAATTGCCTTCTCAGTTGTGATATCTGAAAGAAAAAATAACCAAGAAATAACTAAGAAATAACTAAGAAATAACCAAGGTTTACTTTATTTTCATAAGACCCCTGCCAAAAAAGCAGATGATCATTTCAATGTACTTTATTAGATATGCTGTCTAGGCTCTCATCAATTTGCATCACTTGCCATTACCTCCTGGGAGGGTCCTTAGGACACATCCAACTTTTTTATGAAGCGCTGGCACAGTCCCTACAGCCTCAAATGGGCCCTCCAGTGATCATAGAAACACAAATGCAAAGATATCCTAAAAAAACACAGTACACACAAAGGGCTTTTACTCTCCCAAGTAATTTTGGACAGACAGTCAGGTCATTGCCTCTCCCTCTATTTTTATCTGGGATGAAGCCCTTAAAATGAGGGCTACAAGGGCAGAAGGGACAGACATAATTCCCAGAAAGCTGCTTGGTTGTGGGAGGTGAGTCCTTAGTTTCCTTGCAGAGAGCTGGAACGTGAGGAGGGCAGGGAATCTTGGGGTGAACACAGCTGGCTATCCCTCCCCAACTCTTGCACCGGGATCCAAGTAAAGTGAAACTTTTGCAGCCAGTTGCTGTTTTTATGCCTGCACCACAGCATGCAACAGTGTTGGTCCTTGTGTTTATACGGCTCAGACCACACAGGGAAAAAGGCAGCTATTCCCCTAAAAGAAGTCTTGTGGAGCTGCCTCTATGCTGCTCAGCAGATCTTTTTGATTTTTCTTTCCCTGCCTTCATTCTCCACCCAGCAATTTACAGCCGATGAGTGTTGTTGATAGGCACAGTACTATTCCAGAGACAGTGTGATGCATCACAGGGGGATGTCCTCACTCAGACGTCAAGCCAAAGGCTCATCAAAAGTTAGACAAGGCTGCATTTGGCTTTTCTGACAGTGGACTGCAGCTGGTGGCTCTGTTTCTGCCACAGAAAGGGGAGGTAAGGGATGGCTGCTCCTTCATGCTCCATGGGGCATGAAGGGCCGTGGGAGGAGAGGCTGCTTCTTCTTCCAGGTGCAAACACAGCCCTCATCGTCTCAGCCTTGGCCTTGGCTGCCATGGGCCATGGCTCTGCAGCCTGCACAGAGTGGTGATGGGCCATTCTGCAGGTCTGCCAACCAGCTCCCCTCAGCAGCTGCTTTGTTTACCTGTGCTTTGTTTACTGTGGGAGAAAATGCCTGGGACCAAGGCAAGCGTCCAAACCCAAGCTGACACAGCTCATTTAGGCTTGGCAGGGAGTAGCCCTTCTGGATTCAAAGCCAGTGAAAGGATGGGACTGGCAAAAGGACACTTTGCTGCCTGTGTCTCTTTAGAAAAGCTTTGTTTGTTGTGCTACCAGTCTTGGGAAAAAGGCCTTTGACAGAAGAAGGGCAGAACTACAAGAATTTGACTCTGATCTTGAGAGGAGAGGGAAAGCAGGCTACATTCTATTAGTGTGGGTTTGTGTGGGTTTTTTCTTAAAACACAAAAGACAGAGAAAACAATGGACATTATTATACAGCAGGGATGTGCAGGCATGGACTCCCATACATGTTCATGGGGTGTCCTTTCAGGTCTTTACTTCTGGGGCCAGCCTGGCCTGGTCTACCTTGAGCTTGCTGAAACAGAGAGTAAAGACAATAAGAACATTGCAATTGCACTTCTTGCAAGGTCCACACGGATAACACGGGGATACTGACTTCAGTGGGATTTAGGTACCCTATATAACTTTGGGGAACAGGACCTGAGGGTCTCCGCAGATGCTGAGTCCCTCCTCCAGGCATAGTGTCTGACTTTAGGTTATTGATTACTGCCTCTCGTGTGTGTGCATGTGTGTGTGTGATATATTAAGTCATCTGACAAACAAAAACTAAACATTCCTCAGGCTGTCAACCACAGAAGTATTTTCTTTAAATGTATGTACATGAAACCAATTTCATTACCAAAATGCTGGCAAACCCTCTGTCTTGCTTGAAGCTCCTAGACTCCTTTGTTTCCAAATGCACTAGTGGTAAGCAAATGCATCAGGCTGCAGGAGCAAGCCTGCTCTCTAAAATGGCAAAAAGTCACATCCAAATGACTCCTCCAAAACACACAGATACATAAAGACAGAAATTTCAGTTCTGGGCTGGGAAAGATAAAGGAGGGAAGTGGCTCTGCCAGGCAAAGCAGACAGACTGGCCACACAGAAACTGGTAAATATGGGAGACTCCTAGTTCCTGAAACAGGACTCACATATCATGACCAGGGTGAGATGGTAGAGCACCCCTGAAGTCATTCTTGTCACCTCAGTCTCCTTCAGAAAGGAGATGTGGCATCCTGCATGTGTCCCTAGTCTGCATGATGTGGAGGCTGGGATTTGTGGTGGATCTTCTTATGTAGCCCCACATCAGCCACAGCAATGCTCAAATAAGGACTGGGAGAACTACTGGGATGATGTGTGGTAAAAAACTGAAGGAACTGAATTAATGGAAAGTGCAAAACTGATTTCTGTTTTACAGGATTTGAAATGTTTCTTTTTTTTGCCTGTTTATTTATATATCATTCTTAAGACTTTTATTAAATTGGCTTCAAAACATAACAGCTAATCATTAACCATCCAGATTTCCAGGTTAAAAGAAACAAACATTATTTTCAGAAAGTGAAAATAGACATGATTTAGATATTGATCTGTGTAATGCCATTTGCTAGAAACATTGTTCATAGCATAGCAAACAAAAACACTGTACAAACAAATTTAAAGCTGAAAAATCTTCCTGCTAAGTTTCATTAAAAAAATAAAAATAAAAACATTATTTGGAACTTTTTAATATTGGATCATTTGAGCATCTGGAAGCACAAATGTAATCTCAAAACCAAAAGCAAGACAGCAGGGGAAAACCAAACCAGACAAACACTTCCTAGCAATCCAAATGCTGTAAATGATGAAACACTCCTTGCTGTGTTTGGATGCAACCCTGGATGGTTTAGTGGCGTTTTGAGTTACCAACTCACCCTTCAGAGACACCCGTGACACAAGCACTCGTGTTTGACAGACATGTGTGGGTAACCCCGAGATGTCGGGGCTGAGGTTACATGGAAATGCTCTTTTTTGGTAGGGTACGTGCCCAGCTGAGGCAGCGGGGCACCTGCCTCCCGCTCAGAGCAGCCCTGTGACTGCTCCCGTAAGGTCGCGGTGCGACTTCCCGGGAGATGCGGTTCGGGTCCCCGCGTGGGCGCAGTTCGGGTCCCCGGGTGGATGCAGTTCGGATCTCCGGGCAGTCGCGGTTCGGGTCCCCGGGTGGATGCGGTTCGGGTCCCCGGGTGGATGAGGTTCGGGCCCCCGGGTGGATGCGGTTCGGGTCCCCGGGTGGATGCGGTTCGGGTCCCCGGGCAGTCGCGGTTCGGGTCCCCGGGTGGATGCGGTCCGCCCCGCGTGTCCGGGCGGACGGTGCCGCTGCGTGGTGCCGCGCCGGCACTGCAGGCTCTGCGGGCTGTATCCAGCCCCGCAGCCTCCCCGGACAAAGGGAAGGGGAAAGGCTGCGGGGAGCAAGGACAGGTGTTATCCCGGGGAGGGGGTTCCAGCACGGCCGAGCTCCAAGGATGCTTCTGACCGCAGTCGCCCAAGCTGCCAAGGGCTGGCCAGCCGCGAGTGGGCTTAATTTCTTAAAACACGGGCTCAGCGCGATGGGGCTTAAACTCAGCCTGAAACGGTTCGTTGCGGGAACCAATGAGTCAACAAAAAAATACTCTCCTGAGCAGTGAGGATCCCATGTTACAGAGAATCCAGATCGGCTAAAAACAAGTGAAATTAAGGGAAAATTCCTCCTTGTGTTTTCTTTTTTTTTTTTTTTTTTTTTTTTTTTTTTTTTTAATCTGTCCAGATCATACAAGGATTCAGGATGAGGATGTTTGTAAGAAGCCTTGTTTTGTAAATCAGTGACTTGCAGACCCTTGTGTTGTGCTGCAGCTGCTATTTACAGTGGATACTTAAGGAGGTATTTCAATAAGAAACCAAGAGGAGCCAGAAACAGGAAAATGTAGTTCAAGGCCCTGTTCCCAGCCTACCAAGAGGATTGGGACAGACAGTCCCTCTCCAGCCCCTTGTGTCCCTTACCTGCTCCTGTTTTGCCCCTCTGCTGTTCCTGACACAGTGAAACAGTGCCTAACACAGAGGGACATCCATCTAGAGCTGCCACCACGCAGATGACATCAGGAATAACGCTAACAGATGGCAGGTCTGAAGAGGAGCCGCTGCCACCAATGCAAGCTGGCAGGCAAACATTCCTGCTCTGGCAGCTGGAACAACGGCAGCACAAATGAAACATGAACAATTTCCTCCCCGCCAGCAAATAGCTCCAGGGAGAACCCAGGGAGAATAATTGTCAGCCTTCTCTAGGTATCATGGGAACACAGGCCATTCAGTAATCCCCTAGTAAACAACTTCGTCTTATTTTTAATATAGAATAAAGCCCCAAGAATCTAAGAGTGGGTACTGCACAATCGCCAAATTAGCTGCACCAGTGCCCCCCTCCTTCTGACCTTTCACTGAAAATCATTGAAGTGAGGCATGCAGGAGTTCTACTGTAACCTAAATGGGCTCATAACAGAGGGTGAATCTGGGCTCATAACAGAGGGTGAATCTCCTGTCACAGAACGATGCAGATAGGACAAATACTTAACATTCTTCTAGCTCCTGTCTTTGAAGAAGATGCTGATCATTAGACCAGTGAAATGCCTTTTTTTTTTCCCTTTTTTTTTTTTTTTTCTTCCCTTTAGTCATGGTCAAAATATGCTGCAGCCTTACAGCATGTACTGCAAGCTGGCTGGTGTGCCCGCAGAAACTTTCAGTAGCAGCAATCAGGGACAGGGTTGATGCTGGCATTCACAATGTACATGGCTTATCTTCACTGATATTCAAAGAGCTACAACAACACAGAAATCCTGTAAGTCTCAATAAAGTCAAAATCCTATAAATACTGCCAGTAATTCACAATAATATACATATAACTGGTGCTATTTGGTTCAATGGGACTACTCCTCACAGAGGGAACTGTGTTGGACTACCAGAATATCTGCACTTAGGCTTTCCAGCAGCAGCTAGCTAAGGATACAAAGGGAATAATAAAATAATAAGGTAGACATACCTCCCTGATGCATTTTCCCAGTTTTCAGTAACTTCCTATGCCGCTGGCACAGTACCTGACTTTTTGGTTCCTATTATAGGGAATGTTCTTCTGTCTCCTGTGAAATTTAGCAAGCACATCTGTTGTCATCCCAGCAGGTACCAGGATTCCCTCCAAGCAGGAGTCTCAACTATGATCATTTTATGCCATGGGGTCTACTTCACTTATATTTGCAGATTAGCCTATTTAAGAGGTCTCTCTGAAATAAAAGACTTGTGTAAGGATAATGCAGTATATATATGACTACCTGCTTTTCTTTTCTGCAGGAACCCACTGAGCAACACAACTCTGGCCCTGGTATAAGAAAACTGATGAATACAAAACTGCCATGAACACAGATTGTAATGAGCACAGCTGCTGTTTAAAAAAGTAAAATGGCAAGCTATTTCTATATCCAGGCTTGGAGAGCAATCACTCTTCATACCCTGCAGTCTGGCACAGGCACAGACCAAGAAAAGATAATGAGAGGCCTGCTCAGTCCTTATCACAATTTTTATTTTGTTTTCTTTTCCTAGGTCCTCACTCCCCCTTGCCTTCACTGGTAAAACCCTGCTCTCATTTCCTCAGACATGGATGCAGCAGAAATAACACGGGTAGGAAGCATGTTTGCCTCTGCTAGATCACTGGCACCCAGGAGCTCCTCTCAAAAATTAATTCTCCAGGCAGTATCTCTCATCCAGCCTCAGGAGTGGAAAAAGCCACGGAGACAGACACGAATCACAGGTGATGCCTCTAAACCTCTTTTTATCCTCCCTTCAATCTGATTCAAGGGGGGAGCAAAAAACCTCAGCATATTCTTGTAATGGCAAATAATAACTATAAAGCCTCTGGCATTTCTCAGAGAAAGACCTGAATATATCTTGCCAGGACAGTTGGTTGAATACTGCTGCAGCTCCATAGCCCTTCATTTCTGTACACAAAGCCTCGAAACCATTAATGTCTTAGGAGAGAGCAGAGAGGTGGGAAATGCGGGGGTCTGGCTTATGATGTGAGCAGCAGCCAGGCTGCCCAGGACTTTGGCACATCTCCTCCCTGTGATGGGGAGGATTTGGTTTCCATGGCAGCAACGGCGTGATTTCCCCCACTCTTCCTCTCTGGGACTTATATTCCACAAATGCATGGGAGTTATATTTCCCCCCAAGGCTTTCATTTTTCTGCTGCACGGTTTTGTCGTGCTCCAGCAGGTCTGCCTTTTTCCGCCTTTTTCTGACACGGGTTTGGGGAGCGAGGGGGGGCCATGGGGATGCCATGCAAGCATCACTCTTGCCTCCCTCTCCCTCTTAACACGGCTCCACAAAAGATGCAGTGTTCCCTGTCCCCAACTGACTCATCTTCGCTGAGGTCCCCCTTTTCCTTGCCTGTCTCCAGTGATCAGCTCACGCATGCCTGGCTTTCCATAACAGAACAGAGCTGTGTGCAAGTGCCAGGCGCCCGCACAAAGCTGGAGCGCTGCCTGCAGAGGAAATGTCAATACAGGAACACCAGGCTATTTACAAAACCCCTCTTTATCCTGTGACAGAGATGCACGTATCTGTAAATATACCTGCATATACTCCCCCTTTGATTTTACCCACGTGAAGAGTATGAAGACTGTTGTTTCTCTTGATGAAGAGGACTTTTTTTTTGTCAGTACAAAAGAGAGGAAAACATGCTCAGAAATAGGATGGCATAACTGCAAACCACACCAAGTATTCTGGGGACTCATAGGAGGATCTGAAAAGCAAAGCCAATTCATTTTTTGTAGCTGATCTGCCTTCAAAACAAGTGCTTCTTCAGTTGTACATATTTGACATTTGTCTGCTTCAGGACCAAGGAACTGAGCTGTGTTCTTATTAGTATCATAAAACGCTTTCTTCTTCAATGTGGAGTCAATGCAGAGAAGAGGCCAAATTCTCTCTAATTTTAGCAAGCTTCCCAAGCTATGGGTACACAGTATGTTGTGCATGCGTGCCAATGTTTCCTCTGCTCTGGAACATCCCAACCCACATATCCAGGGCAAATGCACACCAGGGAGCCCTACTGGCAGCTGGGATGGGGGAGCTGGGGATCAGCACTGGGCAGAAGCAATCCCCAGCTTTTAGATCACAGCTGGCACTGGTCCTACCAACACAGAGGCTGCCAGGCTGAGCCCACTTTTGGTGCAGACTCACCATATAGGGCGAAAAGGTTACAGAGCCCTGCACCACTTGGTGCCTTGACCTCTCATGGAGCTCTCAGCCCATGCACCAGTGGGAAGTGCACAGCTTGGCAGCCACCCACACTCAAATACCAGTCAAGACTATTCCTACTGCTCCTACCAGATTGTTCCCACACTTTGGGCAAGTTACTGTCTCTTCATCTAGGAGAAAGAGAGTTCACTTATTGGCATGAAGATGTTTTTTCACTACCCCGTTGTTATTTATAGTCACTAATGTTTCTAAACACCTTGAAAGAAATGGTTTTGTCATTGCTTTATTGCTTTTAGTAATATCATTGGACTTATGTGGTGAAAGAGCCCCGAAGACTGCACTCAGGAATCAAGAGCTCCTTGTAGAAAGCAATGCTGAGATAAATTTGACCACAAAAATCCCATTAATTTCCATATGTCACTGAATTCTCCAGTCATCTTGGAAGAGCCTTTTGCTGGAGAGCAACATCTGTTCTAGCTCAGAAAGATGGTAGTAAACATCACATCTTAATTAAAACTCTGTGTATAGTTTTGGGAGACATACTGGTACCTCTGAGAAAAAAAAGGACTCTTAATGGCTTTGCTCCCATGTGCTGATAAAAAACGCCTGTTACTGTCCTTCTTTTGGCAAAAGCCAAGTCCCCATTTGTCAGAGTCAGAAACAGAGTTTGGAGAAAAGGCAGCAAAAGGACTTTGACTCCTCTTGGCAGAGTGTCCCTTGGCTGAGAAAATAGCTTTACTTTTCACAACCACATTGGTAAGAAAGGCCCTCTATATGAGCTTCCAGAGCTTACAGATGTAGGTTACAGGTTTAGCATGGGATTTGTTAGGTGCACTCTACCTTTTCTTCCACTGCACTTAAATATATCTCCAAATCTGTTTTTTTTCAACCAGGACAATGCAGGGTGATCCTGATACACTAGCTATTACTTTATCAGTCAGGTTCACAAATTGATCGCAATGCAAATATTTCTTATTCTCAGGTTCCCTTTCTTGCAGACCTGCAACAGGACTAGCATAGTTATAGTCTCATTCAATATGAATAAAAGAGCTTCAAAAACCTGTTTTCAGCATTCAACCCTTACTTGGGCCCTGCAAGATTCCAAAAAAAGTAAAATTTCATGAGAACCCTGTTCTAAAACTTCTTTTATTTGAAAAAGACTGGAATAAAACTGGGAATTCCCAAAAGGATGCACCAGCACACACAAATTATTAAAATACTAATTTTAGTTGAATTCATTCAATAAAAGGACCATTGCAGAGCCCTTCAGGATCTATCATGATATAGAATAAAAATATTCAGCATACGTAGGTGAGAATATGGGTTTCACCAAGCATCTGCTGAAGGCTTCTGTGGTTCCCACATTCTATCAAGTTCCTCTGAAGTCAAGCAGCCTGTGAGCTCTGGATCCTCATTGCCCAAACATCTCCACTGAAAATAAAATATGTGCTGGTTTTATCTAAATGCCGTGTAGGCGCACAAACCTGAGCTAGGTAAACCTTTTGTAGTCAGTGTTGCAATCTGTCAGACCTAGATAGCACAGTATGAAAATGAACCACACCCAGATTTTCTCTCCTGACTATAAAGGAGGTCTTGGTTGACTAAACCAAGTGCAAATATCAGTATTTCATCTGTCTGAAATCAAAGAGCCACAAAATGATTTAATGTAGTCTGGAGCTCCAAAGCCCTACTCAGAGCAGGGCTAGCTTCAAAGTTAGATCTGAAAAGCTGAAGTCCTCGTCTAGCTGAGATTTTAAATTTCCATGGCTGCAGATATTATTGCCTTGCTAAGTAATGCCCTCACTGGAAAGGAAAAGAAAGACAGAAGAAAGAAAGAAAAAGAAAGAAAAGGTTTCCATGCAAACAGAATTTCCCTTTACATAACTGATAACTGCTCCTTTTTCCATCACTATGCAGCATGAGATCCTTTCACTCAGGGTTAATGTGACTCTGACTTTCTCTAAAATCCTCCATTAAAGAGGGCTATAAAGGTGTGAGCAATTCTCATCCTTGGTTCACAGGGCAACAATCAGCTGTGCATTCTTTCAAAATGCAGGAAACCACAAAATATTTCAGATTAGGGAGTGTGTGCACAAATGCTGGGATTTCCCAGAAAAGCCTTTTTGTCCACGAGAATTTATATCCAGTACTAGTGCTGATGTGGGAAGATTTATGCTAGGCCACTAATTTATTTTCTATTTTGGGTTCATCCTTCCTTTGATAGCTGAGCTGGATTTACACCTCTTGGCATAATCTGATGTTGGTACAAACATGCATTTTGCTTTTGGAGGCACAGCACATAGGCTGTTCCACAATCCAGGCTATAACTCTTTCCCTGTAGGTCTTTCAATCTATATAAAGCACAGTGTAGCTGAGTACAAAGCAGATAGAAAGAGCACATAGGTTACAACTGCATGACTGTGATTGTCCAGTGACTCCTGTGAGTGTACTTTGACTGTAAGTTGCAGCCTGTTTTAATTAGTTACATTTATTTTTTTTTAGCAGTAACCTGCTTGTTGTTTCAAAGAAAATTAATAAACAAATCAAACCAATCCAAAATTCATTCTAACCTATTTCTGTTTCTCTTAAGTAACTTAATATGATAGTACAATAAGTCAGCTCTACAACTTAAATATAAAAAAAGCTGATATTCATAAATTTTTATTTTGTTATGAATGGTGATGACACAAATGCTGACCACAATTAGGAGCTTATTCTGGAGCCATTGTGCTTTTGCTGAAAGCAAATGAATGATGCCATAGCCTCACTGTCAGGAATGTCTAGAATTGCAAAAATGAAGTGGATAGAATTAACAAAAAATCAGAATCATAGTGATTTGTGTCCTTGTGAAAGCCTAGGCAGATAACTTCATAGATTTTTGTTTTACAAAGAAAATAGGAGCTGCATAAATATGTAAATGAGCCATCCAAGAATGAGCAAGCGGGAGAAATATTATTGCTATTTGGATGGCTGGCATAATATATATATATATTAACAAAAACATGCTCAGAGTCATACATGGCTCTTGTGTGCGTTTTTAAACACAGATGCATAGCTGAAAGTGTGTGCCTATGCATGCAAATAAGTGATAAAAATATGGATGGAAGCATACGCATTCAAATGAGTTGGCACCTCTATTCAAACAGCAGAGAAATCTGTATGTGTCATGATTTCCTCTCAATTCCAAGAATCTTTCTTCCTGGACTTGTTTGCATGTTCTCAAGCACAAAACAATCTCTTCTGAGATACTGGAGACCTCCAGCTTCATTGCTATGTTTCACATTTTCTGCCAATAATTCTGTGATCACGGTCAAAATATTTTCCATGTAAGACTTTCATATATTGATCCTACCACCATACTTTTTCTCAAAACTACTCACGCTTGTTTTCATTCAGGAGTAATGTCTTTGCTAATCAATATGGAGTAGAGTTTGGCCTCTTTAAGATGTCCCTTTACAGACTGATGAAACCAGAAGTTTTCCATGTCCAGCTCACAGAGAATCTTTCCAAATCCAGGTCTAGTTCGCAGTGTGGTAGGCTTGAACAGTACTGTCATCATCATCACTGGAAAATAGTACAATCTCAGTTAATATCCAATGTGATGAAAAAAATTATAAGTTAATACTACATAATGGAGAAAGAAGACTGCAAGGTACATCATTAAACAAATAACAAGAGAGAGGCCACTGCAGATTGGCTTTTGGCTAACAATACTCCATCCTCATTTTTTTTTGTGGGAGATGTTGTGCTCCCTGTAAACAAAGAAAATTTTCCATTCCAAACTATTTGTGATTGTTCACTTCAGTATTTAAGCACACTCTCTTTTGTAGTGATTCTACACTTCATATTCTTGTTTTCACAAGTTTTATTCATTTTTCAGCTGGCACTTATTCTCCCATCATGAGGACTTTGAAGTTGTGTCCATAAAATGCACTTTCAGTTCCCAAGCAGCTATACCTGGGGGAAGGTAATTCACACTCTTCCAGTCAAAGGACTAATCAGATTAATCACAACTGATCAGTAATTTAAAACACAAACCAAAACATCCACAAAACATTTGCTCAAAATCAGTCTTTAAAGCTGAACATTTTAAATACCCTCCAATTCATAACACGTCTATGAAATCTGAAATCTGCAAACAAAAGTAATAATGCTACAGCAATTTCAAATTGTTACCTCTGGTCACTACAAAATAACTAAGATTTAAAATGCTGCTTCCAACAATGGACAAGACAGGAAGCAGGAAACAGTTCAAATTTTCCTGAGTTGGTCTGTAGAAACTGTATATTCAGATTTGAGAATTCTGATATCCCTATCTGTTAGAAAAGCATTAAGTTTCACACAGGGGGCCTTCTAACAGCACCCATAGCCAGTCTAAAACTGTAGAAGAGCATTACAGCATCCAAAGGTAGACAGTTATGACTTTTGAGAGGCATGAGGATCACAAGTTTTTACAGCACAGAGCCAAAACCAACTTCGTCTCCCAGAACTCATGAAAAGGTGCTATTTTATCATCGTAGATGCTGTGCATTTGGGGTGCTCTGTGACAAATGCAAACTCTGCTGCAGATGTCCCCTAAACACATAGTAGGAATAGCCATGGGACTTCCATTCTTTGGGCATCTCCTAGAAATCTCCCCTTCTTCCTCAGATTTCAGAGCCTCTGGTATGTGTCTCATGGCTCTGAAATTTTGGGATAGTGCTTTCAGGGCCTGGAAGAGTGGCACAATCCTACATGCCTCTTGATCTGTAGATCTTAAATATCTAGACCCTTTAGATTTTTGTGCATTGTCTGCAGAGCTGCTATTTTGTGAGCTGTGCTATTGGCATTGTTGCCCCTGGAAGTGCCATTGCCCAGGAAGAATAAAACCACCATAAATTCATAGTTCACAAGTTTCTACTTAATATCTTCTTATGAGAAGTGTGGAATACATATTAAACTGACCACTCAAAATCTTGAATCTACTGCTACCAATATGGCTGAGCTAGGCAGGATCAGGAATATCAGAAATGTCTATTACTTCAAAAACCAAGTAGTGCTCAAGATGCTTGGTAACTTTGTACTGCACAAACTGAAGCAAAATATACAGTGGATAGGGTACAGAAAAATCTACCTTGCCCATTCCACATGTTTCTATCAGAACCCAAGATAATTGGGTTATTTCTCTTCATGATCTACTTTTTCTCAGCACTGAAGCCTTGCCCAGAGACTTAGGTGGCTGCCATGTAAATAAGGAACAGTTTCGTGATATTTATCCCCTGGTCCTCTCTCCCCTTCCAGGACTGATCAGGAGGGTGATCTGCCTTGTCCATTGTGAAATAACTTCTGCCACAATAATTAGTACAGCTGAGATTAGAAATGTTAGTAAGTATTCACACAGGAGAGTACTTGCCCCCTATACTCAAGATGTTCAGATGTGGCCTCATTGCAGCAGGGTGCCTGGACTTCTAAGCAGTAATCTTGGGATTTGTTCCATAGCAAACAAGAAAAGATTCTTCAAAATTTAGACTCTCATCTCTTGAGCCAAACATACATTCTGCCATTTATTCATACAGCTCCCTTCAGAGAAATATTATGATGGAAAATCTTCCAAGTCTGCTGAATTGGGCTGTTAGCCAAGCTGAGTGAGATTTCAAAAAGCAGCTTCTCTTCCATATTTTCAGTCCAGAAATACAGCTGCAGTGGACAAGTGCAGATTTGCCCTTCATTGCGATTATTCTGGCCACAGCAAGGTTCCAAAGTCCTGCATGCAGGTGATATATACAGTTATCATTACCTGCCTCCCACAATTAACCGTGGTCCTCCGCCTGCCTGCATGGATTGGAAGCTTCTGAGTGCATGGTATGACTGTAGCAGGGTTTGAATTAGGGATGAATAAAGAGGAGAACTGAGATATGTCCATAAGAATTCAATACTCCAACCCTTCCAGGTTCTGGGGAAGAATCTTGACCACACAAAGAAGCCTTGATAGCTTTAGCAACTGTGCTAAATAGCTACACATAGGAAGATGTTTGGCAGAACCCCTCTCTGCTGGGACAATAAGGTAGGGGGCCACGTTTCCACATTGATAAATTCTTCTTGCTCTAAATCTTTAATAGGCAGGTATAGAAATATCTTCATCATCATGATGCTGCCTTTTTCTGCCTCTTGTATCCAAGAGTGTCTCACCATGGGTATCTGTTTCAGGCTAGCTGCATCCCAAATGAGATTTTTGTTCCCTGCTTCTGTTTGTGTATAACAGCCTCCAAGACTGCTGCAGAGCCAAGGAATGACTGGCTGCTTTTTCAGTCTCAGATATTGGCTCCATAGGAAGTAGTTCATCATTAGCCTGTGCACTCTTTAACTCACTTGCTAAAAGGAATGCTGCTGTATATCTCTTTTCTCCTATAATTTATTATAGTGGGCAAACAACCTCATTCTTTCCCTCTAGCCTCTGCCCAGTTTGCTAGGGATAAATGAGTATGTACAAAGGCATCCAGTCCTGATGTGAATATAATTCAAGGAATGAATTTTCAGCATCGCACATATGGGTATTTTTGATCCCTGCAAAAACTGTGAAATTATTTCCATATTATTTTAGTTTCCTAGTATCAGCTTTCCAACCTCAGATACTTAAAAATTTTTTGCTTAAGTTATAAATTCTCTCCTACCATAAATTCTGTGCTAGCCTCAAAAATAACAACTGTTTTTCACTTTCTGGGTTAAGCCTCCTTCATGAAGATTGTTTCTGGAACAATGTGATGAATTATGAGTTATAGCTGGGAAGCCTAAAATAAATCCTAATTGAAGTGCAATAGGTTATGACTCTTGGAAAATAGGGAAAAGAGGGAAACCAAGGTCATTCAATTAAGGCTGTTTCAAGGTGTTTTTGGGTTTTTTTTGTATCAAAAAACACCACTTTGAAAGCCTACTGGAAAAAAACCAAGCCTCTGTACATAGTTCAAATGTCACTTTCCTTCTAAAAGAGCATGTAAGTGAAAGCTGATTAACACCTAATTGACATTAATAAGGCCGAAATTGGAGAACTAAGAGCTGAAGGGTAATCTTAGGAAAGACTAATGGAGCTAAATGTTGTATGTAAAACTTAGCTAAACATTTATTGAAGGGAATATAACAATCTACAATCTATGAAGGAAATATTTATTGAAGAAATAAGAGGACTAGTTAATGCAGATAAATATACATAAATAGTAAGATGAAGTCTGTGGAAGACAGGCTCTTTTCAGCATAAATTGAGATTTTAATACTTGTTTTAATTTACAATGGTATTTCTTCAGTTTTAAAGTTTATTTCAGATTACTCCTAATATTCAAAATAGCAAATAAGAGCTGCTTCAAAAGCTGTATTGAAATCTGTCACCCTGAAGTTGTTGAAACTAGCTTTGTCTAACTCTTTACCCTTTCTCCTAAAAGAACATTTTAGTTAGAGAAGTCCAACTTTCCCATTTTGTGGTGCCCGTATTTTCTAACAGACTTTTATGTTAAATAGTAATGTAAACCAATGAAGAGGGGACAGCTGAAGTTTGCACTTCCTAGCCAATATACACACAGTCAGTCCCCTCTTAAGAAGCCATTATTAAAGGAAAGTAGAGAAGCATAATTGTACATAGGAAAAGACTCTAAAACCCAAACTATGTCACTCTGATGAACACATCTACTAGAAAAGGAGACTGAAGAATTATCTTTAACTTTCCCAACCTCATTAAAAGCAAAAAATTGCCACTAACCTAGCCCCTAAAATGTTAAGTGAATGCAGGGTTGCTCAGGAGATTTTTCTCAAAATATCTCACCATCATGGCACCATATTTTTGTCGCCATGGCATTTATGTTAGCAACATATAGTTTGAACAAAAGCTAGAACATAAACATCAGTATCAACTCTGCATCTGTGTTTCTGCCATGGCTAGCATGGAGCTATGTGAGCCAGGATGTGTCAGTGCTGAGGGAACTCATGGATCCAAGCTGCAGGGTAATTGAGGAAACTGAGGAAGATCTAAGTATCAAATACAGCAATAAACATCCACAAGCCTAAAGGAGCCTCTCTAAGGAGTTTCTTGATTGACTCACCTTTCATGTCCTGCAGCTTTCTGTGGGGATGATATAAAGAAGAAAGCAGAGAGTCAAAATAAAATCATCCACATGACACAGTTTTCATTAATGGTAGTTTTATGAAGCACTTACTAAAAGCACGTATTAAAACTGACTGAAAGTGTTTGAGTCACCTGTCACAATTTTGTTTTTACAGCTGAGAATTTTGCGATTCATTCTCGTGCAGGAAAATCAAGCTCACATATTTCTAAGAAAGATACCCAAAGAAAAATAGAAATGCAACATATGCTTCAATACTGCTTTAGGATAGAGGTCAGTGCCTCAAAGAGAAATGCTAAGGTATTATTTCGGAGAGCTGTCATTGGAAAAATCACTTTCAATTGAAACATCTGACCAGAACTATGATTCACTGCTTAAAAATATTGCAAAAATTATGCTATTTTTTTAAAAATTATACTAAAATTATATTATATCTTGAAATATAAACATGGTTTTCAGGCTCCCTCATTAAATGCGTGTTCAGTTTTATGGTAGGCTCACCCCTCATTTTTATGTTGCAACCTATTTAATTCAGATGTTTAGGCTTTTGCTACACATAGAAGGGGAAAGATCAACAAAACAAACACAGTAGTTAGTAGTTCTGAATTACATTTGCACAAGAAGAGAGAAAATGAACCCTTAGATAAAGTTAATTGTGAAAAGAACTCTTAGTTTAGTCACATATTGATTTTTGTCTCAGATCTCTTTTCAGCTGCAGGAATCAAATAGAAATCCATGCCACTTCCCTGCTCCCATGACTGTCAGAATTCAGGTTGCCCTGGAGACATGATGCTGCATTTGTAGAAGGATAAGAGAGAGAACTCAGTCCTGCTGTCCTTTGGAGACCATGCTCCCAAAATTCTTCCTTGGGTCTCCTCTCAGCCCTGAGAGCTTGCAGACAAAGACTGACAGCCAAGTATTTGTAATGCAAGATGCTACTGTAAATTAAATGCTTACTAATGAAAGATCAGAGGCATCACTTTAAAAAGCTAGCTTCCAATTCCTCTGCATGCCTTTGGGAAATACATAATCATGCTTTTTAGCAGCATAGCCACAGGCACTGTATATTTAAAGCAAGCACAACAGCAAAATCTCTGTGTCTTACAAAAAGGTGTTACACTGGATAATGATCAGTAGCATCCTGGACATAAGAATATATTCAACCAGGACAGTTTTTAAATTCACATACATATCTATCCAAGTCATTCATCTGTAAGCACTGGATAGCATCTGCTGGAAATGGAAAGTAGAACAAGCCAGCCTTACAGGCAGAGCTTGCTGTCAGTCTTTGGAGGTATGTAAATCCCTCAGCAGGTCAATACACTATTTCCTCTGTCACATATAGGATTTACTACTCCTGTCAGTACACTGTCCTGTTAATATTGTTGCACAAGAGGCTGGAGTTCAGGAAGGACTTTGGTACTCAGAGAACAAAAGCTTCACACACATGACATCAAGGCGAATGCACACGCGCAGCCCCTCTGGGCCTGGGGACAAATGAATGCAGCTCATCTCCCTCTTTGCATCGCCCAGCAGCAAATGGAACATGGAGTGGAAATGAGGACAGCAGTGAGGGAATCTAGGAATATTGACTTCTTTGCTATGCAAGCTGGAAAGTGGAAGCTCTTTTGGAAACCTGTAAAATGGGAGTGGTTTGGAGGATAGTGATAAAGACCCTGTGCTGAGAACAGGAAGTTTCACACGGCTGCTAAAGGAAAAAAAAAGCACAAGCAGACAAAAGAAAGCAGCACTGGTGCTGCTCTGAGCAGAATGACATCTGTGTCTTCCAACCCCCTGTGACCAGATTCACAGTCCTCACAGGGTGATTGTGAGTGATGCTGGACAGAAATACAGCGATGCACAAGAGATAAGCATGAGGAAAACAACACAACCACTTTGCAAGTGCATGATACTGCTGGGGAAAGAAGATGCTTTCCTGTAATTGAATGCTTGTAATTTGGGAAGGATTACACATTTTCTGTGAGTCAAGATGTGCCCAAATGCTTTGCTGAACGTCCAGGCCCGTGGCTTCTGAATTTGTAGCCAATCACAAAGGCAGTGGTCAAATACAAAACTGCCTTGTTCCCATCCTGTCTCCTCAGGTTGTCAGGAGAAAGAGATCAGCACCAACTGATGGAACTGACTCTACAAATGCATTTAAAACATTTTTCATCTAATTTCCTTAATAGTTTTCACCTTTGCCATACTTGTGGCAATAAAAGGCATGGCTTGGATAAACATTTCACTAATTATCTCAGGCTTTGATCTGTGCTTCTGAAGTTGCACACTGCTTCCCCAGTCATAAAGCTTTGCTAGAGCTGCCCTCTTCTACTGGAATAGTGAATAAAGCCTTTCTCAGACCTGTTTTAGTACACTTCATTCAAGTATATAGTGTGAATAAAGAGGCCCATATTGAGAATGTACAATACTAGCAAATGTTAATTGCACAGTAACAACTAGCAAAAACAATATTCAATGTGATCATGTCGTGTGCTCTCCTGAGGGCACACCACTACCATAATTAATAATGTTATTTAATAACAATAATAAGGCAAATGCAGCTTATAAATTCAATGGATATTAGGTTAATAAATAGGATCTGATAATTAGTTAGGTACGGCTGAACAATTTATGAAGTATTTTAAGAGCTTCTCTGGAGATGGTGAATCAGGGGTGATGTGCTTGCCTCCTTCAGTGAGCAACAAGAATGAAAAGTAAATAAACAGTGAAACAGCCTAGTCGCCTTCTGATCATGCCCTTCCTCCAAACTTTTCTTTTTAATACCAGGATTACAATGCCTTTATAGCAAGGGCTTTTGAAAGAAGCTATGATTCAGAGACTAGCCTGATTTGAGACTGAACCTCACAATATTTTTGCATTGGTCATGGAGTTTTCCACCTCAGTCATCCATGTGCAAAAGACTGTTTCCTGAAAGGTTTACAGTCATGTAATGTAAATTCATGCAAAAGAAAAAAAAGAACAGTTGTAGTAATGACTTGTCTGCTCATTCTGATATTCTCTCCAGCTTGCACAGCCCTGCCATGACCTGAAAATGGCATTTTTCTAAACATAAAATCTCTACTGTAATCCTTGAGCAGGTAACAACAAGACAGGGCTTACTATCAGTATCATGTTAATGATAACATAATTGACCTAATATACTGTTGAGCATTTGAACTGTGGTAAGTAGCACAGTAGTGCTGCAAGGTCTTTCTACTTACTGCAAGGATAAATGAATTAGTTTTAAACCATCTTTGAGGTTAGATGGGATAACAGCAGGAACATGGGCCCCTATGATGCTTCAGCTGTCAAGTACCTTGCAGAACCAAGTAACTCAGCTGTTTTTGATGGCACACCCTTGACACACAGGGGAAGAGGGTTAGGTGAAGGGCACCACTGACAGACAAGCTTTGGCTGAGCTTCAGGTGCGGGGACTGAAAGCTATGTAGTGCTACTGCCTCTATAGCTTCAAGAAGAATACCTTACTCACCTCACTGCTATGTCAATCAGTATCCATAAAGTGGTACAGGAATCAGGGCAAAGGGACAGAACTAAAAGGTGAAGGTAGGCTGTTGGGTCGGTGTTTACAACTAGTGCAGCAAGATAAGCCTGTCAGTGTCCATATAATTATACTATCCTATATTTAGAACAAGTCAATAATACACGTAACACATACCATACACACCATTAGCTGGTGTGCAGCAATGTGCTCGGTAACTCCGAGCAGCGTGAGTGTTGCCCCTGTTGGATCCTGAGCCTCCGGTTTGAAGCCAGCTGAATGGTGAAAGCAGTGGAGGGGTTTTAAAAACGTAACTGAAAATTGTCAGTGACTGCAGGGCTACAGCAGCAGAAGAATAATATTTCTGAAGAAGTAAGCTAGTTGGAAGAAGCGTATTTTTTTTGTAGATCAGAGAACATACTCAGAGCCAGGCTTTTCTCTGAGAAATACCATTCACAGGTCGAAGGAAGTTTTTAAAAAATATCTGTTCTTCCAGAAAACAAGGAAAAGTCTAATTCAGTCAGCTCCAAATCAAAAGGAACACAGATTATTCCGCAAACATAGATATTAGAATAATTTGGCAGATGACTGTAGAGGCAAAAGTAGCAGCGTGTGCTGCGCTGTGCTGTGCTTTGCAAACCGCATGGTTTGGACCCCTATGCAGCCATCCATCCGCGCCTCCAGGATGCAGGAGCACCACGAGCGAGCACTGACCTCTAGTGGGCAGAGCAGTCAGAGCAGGGAAAGCTCGCAGAATCCAAAATACAAAATACGTCATGCACGCCGCTGGCCCAAGGCTTGTGCTTGGCAGCTTTGCAAGCCGCAATCAGCACAGCTTTACTGTTAGCAATCCCTCACTGTCTGCGTGTCAGAAGACATCATGTCTATTGTAAAATCTAGAGGCATTTTTTTAATGGCCGAAAGAAAACAGTGCACACTTACTGCTTAGTAAGACACGTAAGTTCAAGTACTGGATAGTCAAATTAACTCAGGATAAATTCACGGAACTTTTAAAATATTTATTGAATAACTTGGCATTGTTGAGACTGTGTCAATGACATTATCAAAGCACCACTGTTTAAAGAAAAAAAAATCCTAAGGAGACATGAACCTACACATCGTAAATTAAGAGTTTTAGTCCTGTTTTTCCTATAACTAAAAATTACAGAATGGTGAGAGTTCATATATTTTCAGTCTGCCCCAAAGGAGCCTGCTTGCTTCTCACATTCAAGTTATTTCCATAGGAAAAGCCCTGTAAATATTTTGGAGTTCTTTAAACTAATCCAAAGAAGAAAATTAATCCCGTGCACAAACTTTTGAAAGGCTTCGGCTGAAACTATCAAAGTTGGGCATCTCAAACAGGTAACAATACTGGCAATACTGGCTTCTCTGCCTGTATTATCAATGTCATACTCTGCATCATTCAGCGGTCTAAACCAGAAGCTAATGAAGAATGGCATTTTTTGTGCTTCCACCACTTTAAGATAATGAGGTTTCTGGAAAATATTTGGTCAAGGAGGATCCATAAACTTGGAGCTTGTATCTGGGTCTCGTAGAAGGAGTTTTCCACTGGTGTGGTTGTCCTTGTTCCCTTTGCACCCTGTCCCACACAAGAAGTGTTGCCCCCACACCACAGGTACTTATTCTTGCCTCAGAAGGGCAAGGAAAGGAAGTAGGAGAATCTCAAGACCCATGGATTCCCTGCTGCCGGCCTGTGAAAGAAAGGAGGAAAATCTTCTGTGAGGAGAGCAGGACTCCAGACAATGCAGCAGACTTATCATCTAAATGCTGTTCTAGAGTAAGAGATACTGTCTCAGTCTTTGATTGATATGAAGCCAATCTGTGTCCCAAAGTTAGTGCCATCACGAAAGTGAGAGTAGAATTTATCAGGGTGGCATGCAGTACAGAAAGTGATGTTTTGGTGCTGGTCTGTGATAGAATCATCTTGGATGTTCTCAGGAAGAATCCCACCTCTCTCAAGAAGAATCCTGAAAAAAAAAAGAGAAACAGAAAATATTATTTTTTGTACATCCTCACATTCCCTAAGGAACTATCATTAAGGTAGAACCTCAAGTACCAACTGAACAAACTGTGCCAGTATTGTGATTGGAGCTTTCATTTGCTTTTTTAATTTCTTTTTTTCAGTATTAGACTAAAATAATTACTTCCTGTAACCTGTAAAATCACAGTAAATTTGTACTTTTGTCTAAAATCCATAAACTAACAATATGTAACAGTATAACAATAAAAGAATAGCTGAAATCCAGCAAAAGTGAGCAAATACCATTCATTTAAAAGCATCCTTTTTTGATCTGCAAAGAACTAGAGAGTACTTTGTTGAGAACCCTCACCAGATTAGTGCTGAATAATATAGTATCAAAAAAATCATTGGTAATGAATGTGGAATTAATCTTTTGTTCCCTCAGAAGGCTTACCTCGTTGCTCTTCTGATATCAATATAAGGACTTGCAGAGCCAAATAGTCTCACACACTTTGGATCAATTCTGTGAAATTCTTTTGCTGATTCATGAGGAAGTTTATAGCAGCAAGGTCCCACAGATGGGCCCAGCACGACAAGGATATCTTTTACGTTACAGCCATATTCGGATACCATAGCATTCACTGTGGCCATAGACACTCCTAACAATGTGCCCTTCCATCCTGTGAGAAATGAGAGGTTGAAAAAAAATTGACATAAATTTTCTTTTTAATTTTCTAGCAGCTACAAATATATGCAATTATTAAAGGTATAAACTAGGAGATGCATTTACACCTAAAATTAAATAACTATATCTAATCATAAATTAGCTTAGAAACCCACCCCACTCCTCTCCCCAAACATACACATTAACACCCATCAGTTTTCTAATACAATTTTGTGGAGATGGAAGCTAGAGAGAAGTGTTTAGAATTCCAGTGTTCTTTTTCCCAAGTGTCCTGGTTTGGGCAATTAGAGCATAACTCACAGCTCCTCTGTGCTTGAAACATTTATGTGGGACTACAACAGAAATAATTCAGAAATATATTTTTATTATATGGTCAAATATTATTTTGTTTCAATTTTTTTTAAGGAAAAAAACAAACCACAGGCTCAAGCTAGAGATATTTTTTGGAATAGACAGAAGCCAAGTTTGTGCTTGGGCATTGTTTGGAACAGATGTAAGAAAGCTTTGGGTTCTTTTATCTCAGT
This sequence comes from Rhabdornis inornatus, assembly GCA_013397075.1. NCBI lineage: Eukaryota > Metazoa > Chordata > Aves > Passeriformes > Rhabdornithidae > Rhabdornis > Rhabdornis inornatus. Next base: position 76,318 of record VWZS01000305.1, on the reverse strand, counting down.
TTCAGTCCCAGGAAATCTCTGCATTGCACAGGGAGTGAAATTCCTACCAGAATGAGCAGCACCACAGGCTCTTCTGACAGGATCAGCAAACAGCACGGGTATGCAGTCAGCACCTGGAGCTGCCAGTGTGATACCCTTCTGATTTGTAACTATTCCATCATAGTTGTCAGGCTCTGTCTTTCCCATAATACACACAGCATTAGCATGATCAACCTGCCAAACAAAACCAGAATGTGGACAGTGATATGGCCACAAAACAACCCCGTTCTGACTAGTACAAGGTTTTTTCTTTGATGTGAAACACTCTTCTGCACTAACTGATTACACATGGAAATCAGGTGAACCCTTGTTCAAATGCTGTGGTGTATCAGTAGAAAGCCACTATAGAAGCAATGGTGCATTTTTCTTTCAGGAGAAAGTGCTCAAATCATTTTTCTGATTATTCTACTTGTTAAGTAGAACTACTTGGTAAGTTAAATCTCAGAACAGACTTGGAAGAATCAGTGCTGCTTCTCCATATTTTTACAAATGGCTGATAGTTTGGATGGCTATTCCCCCAGATAAACTGCCAGCATAAATGTTTTAATTGTCCTGCTTATCACAGGTTCTTGCTGACAAAGATAAGAATAATGCCCATAATTTAGCCAGTGATACATGAAGGAATATCTGAGCCATTTACTTGAATCCATTGTTTTATAAGATACCTTGACTCTGTGAAAAGCCTCTGGGTTAAATCCTGCAGCATTAGCTAGCCGGCGGAGATTTTCTTGAACAACAACTTGTGGGTCCCTCCGCTTGGAGCTGCTGAAGAGATTGCACGAACTTAGAGTTGGTATGTAGGAGATCCCACCTGTCCTTGTGGTGAACCCATGTAAGAAAATATCACCTGGCAAGGCAAGAAAACACAACAAACAATTGTTTTCAAAACAAGATCAAACCAGCTATTATGTGAGTTTATACTGAAGAGACCTGGAATCAGCAAATCAAGTAGAGTATTGCTTTACCGTGGATTTAGCTGTGGCATTTAAATTTAAGGATTCCTAATTTCCTTCTTGCTCATAATCATGCCACAGCAAGGACACTGAGACATCAGGCATGTCTGGAGTTGCAGACCAGCAGAAACTCTTATCCTGCCTTTCCAAATCATGATGGTAACTCTTGAAGTGTGTAATTCCCACAGAGACAGGAGGAGATTTTATAGTCTGCCCTCACTAAACCCAGGACTGTCTTTCCTCGGATCATGCTCAGGCCTGGAACAGTCTTGCCAGGCTTTTGCTGTATTTCTATTGACACTTCTTCATCTTACATACATAATATGCTATTACAACATCATATAGAGTTACTTGGTGCCTGAAGGCATTTCCAAATCTCACCCATTTTGCAATTCCCTGGAAGAAGTATGCTTGGTAAGTCTTAGTAAAAACTATTAGCTGGAACTCTCTTTACCTGGGATCAGGGAAGATCTCAGGATGGTGAGCTCCCCTTTCAGACTTGGCAGGCTCTCCAAGTACATCTGAATCTCACTTCGGATGAGTGCCACATCCTGTGAAGAAAGCATTTGCCCTTCATGCTGATGTTCAGGTATCTGCAGGTTTTCACAGTCAGACAGCACCTGTAAATCCTCGAATTCAAACTGGTAGACTGCTGTAAAGAGATGGTCTATATATACTTTCATTAAGTCTTTTCTTAAGGTAGGGAGAATAACTTTAATGATGCTCAGGTCTTTTTCATCCAGTCTCTGTTTGATGGTGTACAAAGCAGCAGCTGTAGTCTGAGCACATACCACCTCCAGTTTTCTCTTCAGACTCTGGAAACTTCTCAGAGCTGGAAGCAAGAACTCTTGTTCACCTTTCCTTTCCCTCCCCTGCCTCTGGCAACACATGACATAAACACACGAAGCATGGATGGAAGAGCATTTCTCAATAGCTTCCAGAGTGTTGTGCAGTAGTCCTTGAATGTTGTTCTGCAAGTTGGTTGGGAGGCTGAACAGATCTATCAGTACTGCTTCCACCATGTTCCAGGATATTTAAAGGTTTCTCCAACTTTCAAGTAGTAACAAAACACAAAAAGCAAACAAAAAGTCAAGAACAGTGCTGTTAGTCTGAGCACAGAATCGTGTTAAGGCATTTAATTCAGTGATACTGGGTAGAGAAGGTACAGAGCAGTTAATTACTGACTTAGGCTTTCCCAGCTGCATCAAAAGAAATTCCAACAAAAGAAAAGCAGCGGAAATGGGAATAATTATTTAAGCATTTAGGTATTTCCCTACCACCCCACCTACCTCAGGTCTTTCCCAGGTCAGGGATGATGAAAAGTTGGTACACAAGATTAGATTTATTGAATCAATTAACCTTCATTAGCCTAATGGATCTTCTTGACATGACTGATGGGCCGTCCTCCAGCTTCCATGATGCAAACAAATACAGAGGTCCCTTAGCTTCCTGGGACTGAAGGAGTTTCCGTAACAATTTCTTTGGAGGTGTTTAACATACTCATGGCTGAGGTGGAGCTCATGTCTGCTACTCCTCCTGGCAGTAGGGTGCTGAGCTATGAGGGCAAAGACATTTTTTCCCACAGGCCTTCACAAGACCTTTTGTACTTCTCCCTCTTGCGTTTCCAAAAGTGTTGACTTGCTAATTTCTGACTTTTGTGTGAAGGGGCACGTGACCACGATAGTTTTTCTTTTCAGCATGCACAAGAACTCAGTAGAGGTTACTGAAACTTTACCTAGTAATGAAAAAAGTACTTAAAACTAAATTAAAGCAAGACAGTACTGTGTACAACTTCCTGCCTCAGTTTTTTCACTCTGCTAGCTGCGCTCAGCTCTGAAATCAAGATGTGTTAAGCTTATCCAATATCATCTTATCACTCACATTTTATTCATGGTGTAATTCCAGTTTTGGTGGTTAGTTTTTCCCTTTTCTGAACTTTGTTGATCCAAGCCTAGCTAGGCCTACCTGTGGAAACTTGTCAATCCATCTTTTCCTCTCTCTGTTGCTGTGAGGGCCTATTTTACATATCCTCTCAGAATTGTCTTACTTTCTTTTCTCTTTCTCTGATAATCTTTCTGTTTCCAGTGCAGGTATCCAGAGGTCTGGAACAAATGACTAGATCCCTCTGCTTTGGGAACCTTGAAGACACCTACTTAGATTCCATGACTAAGCACCGTGCTTGATCTAGGAGAAATACATCCACCTTTATCAACAGTTGTAAGACCCCATAATAATCCAGAGTAGTCTTTAACACCATTTTTTTTCTTTTTTTGCACAGCAACAATTTCTGCATGGATATTAATTTACTTGTAGGAAAATTCATATCTTTGCAGGAACAAAGAACTTGAGCATCTTTTAAGTCTTTGAAATCAATGCTCTGCTACCAGAGCTAACCACACCAAATAATGCCTGGCACTATTTTCCTGCCCCAAGACCTCATTCTCCTGCAACCACTGAATGTTCTGGCTTCACATCACTTCATTATCCTCCAAAAATACTACTTCTGTGTGTATTTGAGGCTGATCATTATGGTAGACATGATGTATTCCTTAGCATTTCATGGATGACAGTGGATTCCCAGAGTTTCTACACTGAAATGAGAGGTCAAAGACCTACGTGGTTTTAAAGGATGGCTTATTTAGAGAAGGTTTTACAGAAAACATTCTGTATTTTCTTCATTCTTCTTTCCCCCAGACTGGAAGAAAAATAATCCTGACTGAAAATGATGTTTTCCTTTCAGCGAATTGAACACTTACAAAGATTAATTAGCGACTATCAAAACAGGTGAGCTGAAAATATCAAGATGTGATAGCAGACAAAAGCAACCACCAAGGAATTTATGACTCCTGATTTTGCTCAGAGTATTATTTACGCACAGCTGATAATGGATTTTAGAGGAAAGAGCTTGCTAAGAAAACAGTGCTGAAACAGACTCATATCAAAGACCATGACTTGGGAAATCAGAGTATTTCCTTCCCTACCCTGATACTCTCTGTGGGAGGCCTGCTGCATGTGACATGATCCCAATCAAGGTATAGCTAATAGTTTTCCAGGGAAGACAGTACAATAGAGGGGTGTAGTGCAAAAACAGATTATTGCTCCACTTCAGATATGTCAACAGTGAAGGTAAATAGAATTCATTGCTGTTCTTGTACTTGCCCAGAAAAATACCACCAAAGAAAGGGTGGAAGGAAAGTGTTTGATGAGGGAGAGGTAATTGCATACATTGTTATTCAGTTGTGTATGCATTGCAAAAACTCCACAGGGGCAATTATTGGGATGTATGCATAGAACAATGGGGCTGATTCACCCTTGTATCCTTCCAGCTTTGCATCACAGAGTCCTAGTGAGGACAGTGGTGTCAGAATAAATTCGCTTACAATCATAGCAAAACTGGTTCCTTTCTAAGTCATTAAAAAAAAAAACCCTTCTCAAAATACATGCTTGCCAAGCACAGCAACGTTTTAGCTTATGGGAGATGTATTATTTGGTTATTCAGGTTTTAATTAACATGCTCTACAGTCCCAGTGTTCCATCAAAGCCACATCCAAAAACATCTATTAAGGAGTTGATCTTTTTGGTACACAATTCAAGACAAATACTTGCACAAACTTGAAGCCAAGGCAACTTATTATCTATTTTCTCACTCCCTGAAACTGGCAGTACAAACGTTTGGAGGTTATGAGATTTTCTTGCACAGATAGCAAGAAAAGTAGGTCAAAGAAAACGATCAATAATGATATGAGAGGGGAGAAGGTAACAAGAGCAAACTAGAAATGCAAAGTGAATACAGAAAAAGAACAATGAAGGAAATAAAACCAGGCTGCAGAGAAGAGACAGCACAGGGTAGAAAAGAGATGCAAACAAGCAATTTTCAAGAACCCCAGAAATCTAATTCTGGAAGTTCTCTGTTGGCCAAGACAACACTGCTGACAATTTCCTGCATCTTTGAATCCTGCTGGTCATCTTATATAAGTAGAGAAACAGAAAATAGACATAATTTTTTGAAAATTAAAATGGCAGGAGATACTTAACATCTGCCAGAGAGAGACACCCAGAGAAAGAAAACAGGTCATTGAAGCAGCCCAAGTGAACAGTGATAATACCATGTGTAAAATTTCAACAGGAGCAAACACAAAAAAGAAACCCCAAAAACCAGGAGGAAAAATAAATATATTTAAGCCTCTTAAACTGGATTAAAATAAAACATTCTTCCTCTTTTAACCTAGACTTTTTTAGGCAAGGTTGAGGAAACAGAAATCATCACATACAATGAAAATACTGAAGCATACACAGTTTTCATATACACAGGAGTTTACTTACACAGGTGGACAATCCTATTAAATTCTGAAAGGTACCTTCTGATAAAATACACAGACATTTCCAGCTTTATATATCTCACTTCTTTCAATCTCAGAGCCGATTTGTACAAGCTGGAAATTCCTATGCTGCAGCGGGAACCTGTATTTCTTCTTTTTGACGGGACCCTGCTTTGCTGCTGGTCACACCGGAAAGAACAAACTGTTCTGCAAGGCACCAGCACGATTAACAAGTGCACAGGGAGTGCTGAACGCGGAAGCAGCGTTAACCCTGCTGCGCTCACACCTTCTGCTGCTCCAGCTTTGCACAACCGCAAACCAGCTCCCAAAAGCACGGCGCAGCAAAACACGATAACCCCCCAAAGAAGTTAAAGGAAAACTTGTGCACAGCGAAGGAGTTTCCTTTTCTGAGCTGCAGCTGCATGTTCCACGGAAGAATTTGGCAGCCAGCCATGAAAAAGTATGGTCTGAACCTAGACAGAGAGGCTGCACAATGTCAGCTTTTTGGGGCCGCAGGCCTCAAATGACGATGGCAATTTCTCCTTGCAGCAGTCGGGAATTTCACACAGCTTAGTGAAAGAGTCTTAATCCTTTGACAGGACAATGCAAAGGTTAAAAGGCAAGCAAGGGAATGAGGGATTTATATCAGGCTTGTGCAAGAATCAAATGATAAATACATTTCCTGTGTTAAAAACATAGTCATGACTGTTAGGTATGTGACAATGGAAAAAAGGGGCAAGAAAAAAAGGACAATAATTTTTGATGGAACAGAGGAATTAATAAAGTCTGATTTCCCATAAATTGCTGTCTCCTGTTCCTCCTTTCCCTTCAAGCACAGTAAACGTACATTTCTGCCAGGTTCAAAACACACACGGTGTACCATATCCCCCCCTGCTAATACATTCAGCATGTGCTGGACAGAGGGATGAGAGCTGAATACTGGTTCTTCCTATCGAAGGGAACTGATGAGGCGACCTTGTCCTTCCTTACCCAGACATCTCGTTTCCTGAAGTTTGCAGAAATCGGTCATCTCTGAGGCTTTCCACCCCACTGCCAAATGTGACTGAGCTAGGTCATTAAAAATTAACAGAACTGCTTGGTGCAGAGAAACCAATGCAATCATTTTCTTTCCTTCAGCCAGACTAAGGAAGTAAAACTAATTACTGGTGTTATTTTTGGTGCAGAATGCTGAGAAGGAAAAGGTCAGAAAAGGGTACAAAACAATATTGAAAAATGACAAATTGACATCACCTGAATGAAATACTGTATTCAGCTTATGCCACTTCAGAAGAGGGATGAAATAAATAGGTCATATGCAGAGATAAGCAATTAGTTTATAAAACAGTAGTTACAAATATATATGTAAGTATTTTTAAAAATTTATTTATATATGTAAGTTGCTTAATATTATATATTATATATATAATTAAGTTGCTTGCCATAACACATAATATTTTTAATTCGATGTTAAATATGTTATATTTTAAAAATACAGAATAGGTAAATATAAAAATCGAATTATAAAAATAGTGCGATTTAGGATTAAAATTCTCTAGAATTCCCTAAATGAGTACAAGCGGGCCAGAGGCAATTCCGTGCCTACAGAGCAGGGCACGGCATGGGCCAGAAGAAACTGGGACACATCTCTTCTCCTTCGTAACCCAGTGGTGCTCGGGAAAACTGGATGTTCTCTGCACAACAAACGATGGCAGCAAGTGCACTGTAATACAATGAAGGGGGTTAGCTCGGGGAACTTGGGAGCAAAGGGCGAGGAGCAGGATGGCCTCAGGAGGCACACAGGGCGGGCCACGGGTGGTGACACAGCCGCACATTTCCTGAGGGATCTCTCCTGCCGCGCTCCCTCCGGCTCCCAGCGGGATCGGCCCCTCTCCCGGCTCCTCGTGGCCCCTCTCCCAGCGGGATCGGCCCCTCTCTCGGCTCCCCGTGGCCCCTCTCCCGGCGGGACCGGCCCCTCTCCCGGCGGGACCGGCCCCTCTCCCGGCGGGACCGGCCCCTCTCCCGGCTCCCCGTGGCCCCTCTCCCGGCGGGACCGGCCCCTCTCCCGGCTCCCTGTGGCGCTGCCCGGGCGGTGTGGGGCCCGGCGGCCTGAGGGGCGGCCCGCAGAGCGCTGCAGGCGCCGGGCGGCGGCCGCGGCACGGCGGTGGGTGCTCCGAGAAACGCGAGAGAACGGCCTCAGGCATGCCCGATGCTCTTTAAAAGTTACGACTGTGCTTACAAACTGAGGATGTGTTCTGCAGAGAAGCCGGGAGAACATCGCACTAGTTTATTTTAATTATTTCAATTTGTATCTAATTCTCAGTGATTTGCTTTGAGTAACCTGTTCTTGCTGATTAAAAATTAACCAAATTAAATTAATATGTCGATCTGCGATCCCACGGTACAGCCCTCAATATTGTTTTGTCTACAAGAACTAAATGGAAAGAAGGTAAAGCAATTCACCTCTTTTTTTATCCCCCAGTTCTTCAGTTTTTCTTGAAATGGCCGAGCAAAATTCCCCATCACTAGCTGAAGTTGTAAAGCAAGTTGCAGAGCAGCAGCAGTCCCAGGTGGCAGATGTGGAAAAAAGCAAAACAGTTCTTTTCCATTTGCAGGTTATAAGCTTTGTTTAGAGTAGTTTAATCAATTATTTTTCATTAGATGAAGAAGTATTTCCTTGAACCAGAGAAGCTGATGGTACTTCATCATTCAGGTGTAAGGCCGTTATTCTGTGTGTGGAGTTTAGGCTCAGCCAAAACTGGGGCTGTGGATTGTTGTTTGTAATGCCACAACATTATCTGTTTTAAAAAAGACCCGCAGAACTTTGAAGCCCTGGGTAATGACAGGTCCTTTCCAGCCTTGATGGTTCTGTGATTTCTTATGATGGTTTGAAGCACTACTTCCTGGTTTTGTTCACCTCTTGTCAGTGACATGATGTAGAGGCCTTTTTAGGACTTGACACCTATTTCTTATGAGGTTGAAATTAGCTGTGATTAATTCAACTCTCAGCTACTACTGTGATGAAATCAGGATTTAAAACCTCAGTTGAACAGTGAAGTTAAGCTCCATCACCTGACACACCCCTCTATGTGTTTGTGTGGGTTTGCAAGGGATTTTTGGCATCTTTGGTTATTTTTAGTCTGATTAGGACTTCACCAGCTCTAAGCAAACATTAGAATTGGGTTTGATCTGCCACATTCTATATATCTTGCAACTGTGAGGAACTTAAAAGTGAGTTCAAAGGTATTTTATTTAATATTTTAGACTCAATCTAAGGGGAGAAGACTAAGATAGTATTATTACATTGTGCCTCTAAGATGATGATGATGATATTAAGAAATGTAAGCCTAATTATCTTCATTCAAACCACATTAGACAAGTAAAAAAAAAGAGTGTTGAATAAATATAAATTACAGCGTTTAACTAGACACTTCATATTTTCCTCCAAAAAATTCTTAAATGAACACTGAAATATTTTACAGGCAAAGTGTCAGGAACTAGAAAAAGAAATGAATTCTGTTCTGTTAGAAACAAAGACAACAGAAAAGGAAATACATCTGCAAGATGATGCCATAGAAGTGACAAAATATCAGTGTGAAAATCTGGAGGCTGAAGTCAGAGCCCTGTATTCTGAAAATTTAAAATTGAGGTGTGATGCAGAAACAGTACAAGAGGAGTTTGAGATGATACTTGCAAGAAATAATGAATATCGGGAAAAAATAAAGGATCATAAACATCTCTTTTGGGAGATGGAAAGTAAATTGCCAGTTATGATTGAACTTGCTAAAAAGAAAGAGTTTGTGGAAGAATTAAAGGCAAAGAAAGAGGATTTAATATGTGCTCTCCAGAATCCAGAAGGATCTGTTATAAAACAAGTGCAGGTACTATATTTCCTTTTTGGTTCTTTCCTTTTATGTGAAATAATTTTGACATAGTTCATATAATATTATTATTTTGTCTAATATGTTCATGGTTCATGAGGGACTGACTACAAGGGAATATAGGTAATTCATAATGCTGCATTAATTGGAGAAATTTTTACTTCAATATGCAGTGAAAAATATCAGTATTGTTATCTGTGTAATATTGTAAAAAAGAAAGGTTTATGCTGTGATCGAATTAACTCAAATCTGAAAATATTAGAGCTGTAAATTAAGCTTTGTCTTTGGATAAACTTAGATGGATGCTTTTCAGAATTCTGTAGAAGATTGCCATATTGTTACATTTTTCAGGTAAGAACACAATATTCATTAAACTTTTCTGTCAACAAAATAAATTTGAGCTGTTTGCCAACAGGAGGTAGATTTGATGAGGTGGTGGTAGAAATAAGAAGACAGGAAAAATATGTTTGGTATTCTAATCTAACACTGTTGATTTTACTTGACCCAACCGCAATTATTACTAATTACAACTACATGGGAATTTTTTACCATGGAATTTTGCCAATATATGGACAAACACAAGTATGAAGTTGCAATAGGATCACAGATACCAACTTTGATGTAACTTGCATTATTGAAAATTTGATGGTACTCTATTAATGTAAATTGACGAAAATTTGTACAACAGATCTTTCAATACTGGTAAATAAAGACTAATTAACAGTGTATTTTCCTATGAGAAAGAAAAATATATCTCAAATATTACATTAAACATTCTTCCATTTTTCAGTTAATTACATTTTAAATAAAGACCACCAAAATGAGCTCAACATCCTGTATTGTTGTAGTTTGTATATTTCAAATCAGGAGTATATCTTCTTACAGGTGTAAAACCATGTGATAAAATATTTAATAGTTAATTTCTAATTACCCATTCTAAATTATTATCATTTTAATTAGTATTAATAGGTTTATTGTGAAATTGATTATTATAGACCTTTATCTCATCTCTATTTACTGAGACTGTCAAAATTAGTTTAAAAAGTATGTTAGATTAACTGTGCAGCCTTTCAAGAAGTGGATTTCTGTATCTTGGCTTACATCTGCAGGAAGAAATCACACTTTTAAAAACTGAAATCACAACATTGAAAGATGTCATCAATAAACAAAGAAATCTGCTGGAAGAAGAGAAAAAAAAGCATGCTAAGCTTAGAAAAGAAATTGAGGTGAGTCATTGGAATAAAATTTAATTGCAGTTCTCCTGATGGAATGTAGATAATGCAAATGAAATTTGAAGTATTTTATACACCATTGCTGGCTATGCTTTGTTCAAGTATATGTAGTAATGATGCTGTCTTAAATTCTGGATACTGATAGTCTTCCTAAAATTCAGAGCTTAATTGTGAAGAACATTTTTTTCTGAAGTCTTTTGAGAAGGAGTTCATCTGTGAACTTTTGGAATGATTCTTGGAAAAAGAAGAGGTCACTGCATGGTAGTAAAGCAAATGCATATTTTAAAATTTCTGCAATACTTCTGAAATACTTTACATTTCACTGCTGTCTTGATTATTAATGACTAGATAGGTCATCAGTGGAAGAATCAAATGCACTAGAAAAATGGACTTCCCATGACTCTCCCTAATTTGAACTGACATTAAATTAGGAATAACACAGCAGCTCCTAATTAGCTGACAAGATAAAATTCTGATCAATAGTTAAAACTTTCCCTTTTAAATAATTGAGCTATATTTTTCATTTTGTTCCTTACTAAAATATCCTGTATGATTAGATAATTTTTAATTTGGAAGTTTTGTACCATTTATCTTGTCAGTTCAAATAAATGCCACAAAATTTAATGAGCAAAGTTTAATAATATAAAGATAACTGATTTAAGGTTAGGTCTATTGCCCATTGTAAAATGTCGGAGGAAGAAAGAATCATTTTTTCATGTGAAAGAGAACAAGGAGAATTTTTAACCTGAAGAGCAAAACACAGCTGCTTTAGAATAGGTCTGCTAGTCAGCATTTGAGAAAATATTTTATTATCAAGGCAACATCCTCCTAAGAAAATTCTCTAAACCGAAAGTTAAATTAGGTAGCCTAAAAAAAAAGTTCTGTTCTGTTATCAAAATCAATTTAATTAAATGTGAAGGTTAGCCTTCACTTTTGTTCTTCAGCTGTTTGGATTATATGTTCTTTTTGTCTCAGAAGGAAGCAGGTTCAAACCCAAAGCCTTTCAGGATATTATTTTCTATGAAGAACTCTCCTGAAAACAGTCCAGTTTTTAACATAAGAACTGACAGTGGCTAGACAGAGACATTTATACCCAGCAGTCCTCAGCACAGCTTGGGAGACAATACTCAAGCACAGGAATAAAGTGAGATACCAGGCATATGGATGAGCTTTATTGAGCTGCAATGGTAGAATTCAGCTACAGACTGCTGGCACCTGATGTGCCCCAAGATATCCACAAATAATAGAAAATTTGTTGTTATGTAAAAGTAATTAAAAAAACCCCAACCCAAAAGACTATCTATTCCTCTGCTGCCCTCTTTCCCCAGTGTCAGTGTGTGACTGTATTACCCTTGGCAGATGCTTGCCTATCCTGTCCTTAACCCTGGTGGTGGAGGTACCCCAAATGCCCAGACAATTTTTTCTAGTGTTTGACTTCATTTACATAAGATCAATGAAAAGCATGATGTTGTCCCTTCCCTGTCTCCAGTAAGCATGTTAGTGCTCCCTCCCTCAGCAGATGTGCCAGACTGTTCCCAATAATGATGCTAGAGACACATTTCTAAAAAATGCAGATATTGATCATAGATGTTTCAGTGTCATACAACGTAATCCTAGTGATGCAGATGCCCCAAGCACTTGCTTAGATGAGTGAATCTGACATCATCTCTCAAAAAGTTGCAAACAATTACAGTGGAGAGTGAGGTAACATGAAGGAAGACAAGCCATCACCAATAAAAGGCAGTAATTTATAGAACACCAGTGAGGCAGTTTTCTAGTTACTTGTGAAATTTAGGCAGTGAGATTTTCAGGAAGTCACGGACAGTGCTGTGGTTCTGATGCAGCTGTACATCATCATGTGCATGTGAAATACAGTGTATTAATGCTTCAATAAGCAGACACAAGAGCAATTTTACATTACCACTCATGCTATTTAACTAGGATAAATAAGCCCAAATTTCATTAAGAGAATGCCCATTATTTCCTTTTTTATTGTAGTGAACGTTGCATTCTTTTAACAATTCAGAATTCAAATTTTCAGAGGATTTTCTGCAGCAGCCATTCTTCTCCACATAAGGCAGTAAGGAGGGCAGAATTGACAGTCCTGCATTGCTGCAGTATTGCCTAAGAAAAATGTGCCATTTTAAATGCAGTAGAGCTACAAAGGTGCTAGTACAGCTGTTAAGGTTACCTCATTTGTATTCCCATTTGTACCCAAACAAGCTTGTCATCTTCTTTCTCACCTCTCATTCTGGAGCCTCAAATCTTCCACATGCAAAGCTTTCCCAGAGCTGTGACATGCTGAGTCCTTGGGTGGTATTTACTTTGTTAAATTTTAGACATCTACAGAGCAGATATCCACACCAAACTCCACACTTAAGGTTAGTAGGACAGAGCTTTTCTTTCCTTAATGGGAGAGTGAGGCATTATTCATGTCCTAAACCAGACATCTGAAATAAGTCAGATAAGTGGCTTCCTAGAGGTCTCTGTCTCTTCAGTAGCTAAAAATAAATGTGGAATGACTTGGTCAAATGTCAGAATAAACACTTGGACAGAGGTAGGTGCGCTGAACTCACCTCTGTAAATAGTTTTACTTCAACAAAATTTTGAAGTGATTTTTTTTTTTTTTTTTAGGTACAGAATAAGAGATATGATGCTATTTTAAAACGTTTGCATTGCCAACTGAACAAAGTCCATTCCAATAAAAGACAATGGCACTGGAACATTCAGCAGTTGGAGAAGAAGGCCGCAGAACTAAGAAAGTGTCTTGGAGTAGCAGAGTTACAAAACATCATGTAACAAACTTAACAACGCTAGAATGCGCATTATCTTTTCCAGGCAGGGGAGTTTTTTCTGGAAATGCTACAAATCTTAAATAGCCTGATAACTGGGTCACACCTCAGTGATTTCTTTCTTTTTAAAGTTTTTCTCTCTTTCATTTTGTGGCTTTAATATCTTCATTGTGGCCTTAACTAATAGCCACAATAATAGGTTAGCTGTTCAGGAATAACTTAGCTGTTCAGGAAGAAAGTTACTGACACTTCCAGGTGTTTTCAAAATGTGTGTCAGTTTTATCTAAAAAGTTATTTGAAAGTCAAACAAATGAGATTTGGGAAGTTCTTTTAAATTTCATTTGGTCTCCGAAGGTTGGGATATATGCTGCTTTTCGTACAGAAAAATTAATATTGGTATATATTTGTACTCCTGAGAGGCCAAAGTTATTTTATCTTTTATCCACATTGCTTTTTATTGCAACTTGCTAAGGAACTCTGAAAGCTTTGATGGCCTCTATTTTGCTCTGTGGGAAACTCATATAGAAGATGTTGCAGTCAGCCAGGATGTTCTGGCATGGGGGACAAAGGGGCCAAATGCTGTCCAGCTGTGGTCAACCTCTGTGGACAACAAAAAGGTTTTGGAACAAGTACACTCAGAACTGGACTTCAAATAATCTGACTTCAACTGGTCTAATAGATGTTAGCAAAGAGGAGTGAATAGGTACCACATCTGGACAGCTTTTAAAATGGAACAACTCACCCTCAAGAAATAGGAATGCATTATAGATGATTGATGATAGAGGAATTTATTATCTCTAGATAATTTAACTAATTTTAACTGATTTTAACTAATACCAGCCATCTAACATCTAAGTGCTTAATGATCTAAGATGACTCAATGTAAATGACAAGGTATCAAAAATTCTTGTTAAAATAGTAATGAACAGTAGCTATTTTCCTTTACATTCTTTTTATTTTTATATTGCTTGACATTTGAAGAATTTACAGAACTTTCCCTGCTCTTATACTTAAGGCAATAGTTCTGCTTGGACATAACTTGTAATGTTTATCTATTCTATGAAAGTAGCTTTTTATTTAAGGTGTTGTCTTGAATAATTTAGATCTATGTTTACTCATGAATATAAAATGAAGACTTGACTGTTTACTGTGAAAAGTGTTAAATTACTTATATATTGTTACCTTACAAAAGCAAAACTTAAAATGTACTATTATTACCTTCATATATTCATGTATATTTACATTTCCTTTAATATGTTATTTCACTTAATATAGACTTATTTTAAGCAATATCCTGATTCATTAAGGCTCTCAACATTGTTAGTCTCTCAAGGCTTTTTTGCTCAGTCTTTTTCCTTTGCAAAAATATGAACCAGACTGCTTTCATTAAAGCAATAAAGTAGAAATAAAAACTTCAATATCCTATGCTATAGTAACAGTATGTCCTGAATATTGAGTCTTATTGAGTTTGTAGCACAAAACTGTAACATTACAATTGTTTATCCCTACACAGAACTAAATAGCATCCATTCTATACATGTGTCTTCTAGAAAGGGTCCAGATCTGAAAAGTTGGGGAATTTACTGTGTTATTGTTAGTTTCAGTGATTAAATGCTCTTCTTTGATGCATGATTCTTAGTTTCAGTGTATCCATCCATCAAGTGAAATGAGTGTACTTAATATCAAGTACAATTATATACTTAAAAATACTCATGCACTGTCTTCTTGATGGGTTCAATAGTTCAAGCCTTCTAAAGCTATTGATTGTCAGATCTGACCAATAACTTTAGCTTAATGTATCCCCCCCAAACTTGTACAACATCCAACATTTTCAGGGTTTTAAGACAATGTACCCTTAAGTATGCCTTTTACCACTGATATTACCTTGTTTTTATTTTTAGTTTGTCGTTATTTCTGCTCCAGAACAATTGATGCATCAAAATATGTTTTGTATCTTCAACTAAGTTCACTTTGGCATCTTTTACCATGGTCTAATATTACAGTTTAGCCTTGCATTTATTACCAGCTAAAAACAACTCTAGCAAACAATCCAAACGTTCTAATGTAACAACAACATCACACCTTTGTTTCTCTTTCTGACCAATGAAGATGTTCATTATTACTTTCCTGGGAATTAGGGCGGTTTCTGCATATCAACACATGTACAGAATGACTCACTCATCTCAAATAAATACCTTGGACTTATATCTCCCTTGTTCCTTTTCATAAATCTCAGCAGTTTCCAGTATCTCAAATTGCTTCTATGGTTCTTTGTACATGTTTTGAAATTGTTTAATATAATTTAACAGGGGTGCATACAAGGGCTGTGTACTCCCTTTACTGCTACACGTGGAGGAAATGTTCCCTTCTATACAAACACCTTCCTATCATCCCAGGTCTAAGCTGTCTTATACTCCTCGCTCTTTGCAAGCAAGGCCATGTTTTTACCTCCTGGGACCCTTGACCCCTTCATGGGATCTCAGCTACCAAAGGTGTATTCCTCCTTTTTCTTCAGTGTAAAACTTGCCTTTTCAGCACACATACTTGAACTGCAGCTACATTTTGTGTCAATAAGGCTGAGAAGCTGAGGTGTACTTTAATTTCCAAAGCTCCCTCCATTCAGATGGGTACACAGCTAAACCATGCAACAGCTCCTTTCTGACCTGCACAGATGAGCTTCTTGGTAAAACTAGGATGTGAATTGGAAGGAATCACAAATGGCCAAGGATCTTTTTGATACAGAGTTCAGCTATTACCAGGTATATTCCCAGTAGTTACCAGAGTATTTGAGACACAACTTATTCCATTTAAATATGTGTATTGAATAAACAAGTTTTATTACATGCATACACTGATTGTTGTTGTCATCCCACATCACTGTCCTAGTTAAATGCCACAATTATAATCTGTTATCCCACATAAATACATCATTTGTCTGTTTAACTCAACTGCCTTAAAACATGACTTGATTAATTTTTTAATCTTGGAAGCTTTGTCCTCAGTTTCCACCAGACTTCTACTTTAGCCACTGACTACACCTAAAATCTGTATTCAGTGCTAAACACCACATTTTAGAGAATCAAACATATTTTACACACTTGCATTAAACAGAACTTTGTATAGCAAAGTACTTACATATTTTCCCAGGTGCAGCATCTCAAATTTTACATTCAGTGTTCAACAGAAAATAAATATAAGGAAGGTATAAACATTTTACTAGGGAATTACAGTTAATTGGAAGAAAACCTTATCTGGAGAAAAAAAGTCAGCAGAAACAAGGAAATACAAATTACTGCCTTCTCTAAACTATCAGCATCCTGTACAACAAACAAAAAAAGAGAAATTATGTAGCTTTTTATAACAATATCTAGTTTCAACAAATCTTGGCAACCTGTTGAGGCATATTTTTCTTGGTACAACATTGAACAGTAGCAGTTTGATTCCAGGGCATTTTTCCCCCCTTAGCAAGCAAGGACAGACAATAGGAGAATGGTTTATTATTTTTGGGAAATAACTTAGTGAATGAACTTTATATTCTTATTACATGAAGCTCTCTAAGCTCTGTTGGGGAACTGTGCTGCCAAACCCACATCAGTCATTTCTGAGGATGAGTGTGGGGCTAAGGGAAGAATTTCTGGCTTCGGTGCTCTGCAGAGAATGGCAAGAGGAGTGACTGCCCACTCTGAAAAACAAAACAGCAATGAGCAGTGGGTGTGTAAATAACTGAGTGTGGGAAAACTTAACAACCAACAAGTCCTACCCATCACCTAGGAAAACTTTAAATCACAGGAAACTGGATTTATTCCCACAATATAGGGGGGAACTGGGGGAATTCCACACTTGACAGGGAAAATATACAGCTGTTGAATCACTCATGGCATGCAGCAAATGTACTGCTGTATGATAAAGGGAGGTATTTCCCCGTGTTGTAAGCCAATGCTCCACAGGAAACCCTTTCATGTGACTCAACAACCTCAGGTGCTGGAAGCAGAGGAAATGTGTCAGATAATGCAACATACCTGCTAAAATCACTGCTCTCATCAAGGCTACATCAGATAAACAACAGAACAACAGAGGAGGGAAGGAGGCAGGCACTAGTGCTGTGCTGCCTTGCCTCTCTAACAGTTTGCCTTGTCCCTCAGGAGTCACTTGCAGAGCTGTGTGCGTGAATGTGGCAGTAAGTAGTGCAGGATATTCTACCATAGTTCTTACATGATGCTTCAGAGGAAGAGGAATCATGACCACGTCATGCATTGATGGTACATCATACTGCTGAGGGTGGGAAAAAAATCAAATTTCAGAACTCTTAGCTGATTTTCTGAAATGCATTCATATATTGTTACCAAAGTAATTATCAGATCTTTTGTTAAAATGTAGCTGTAGCATGTAACTCTGAGTCATGTGGAGGCAGTGACTTTTTGAGGAACATCCTTAGAAGTGTGGATTGAGCAAAACCAATTCACAGCCTGTTTAAAATGCCATATACAGTTCCCTCCTTCAGCTTTTCATAGCATTTAGAGGAAGCAACGTATAATGACCTAAAAAAATATGAAGAAAAAATTTAACCACAAACTGCGAAGGGCAAACCAAGACAAACAAAAATATCCCTACCCCTGAAAACAAAGATAAATGTACTGCACATGGCCCATGTGGATGAAAGGGGGCCATCCAGAAGGACCTGGACAAACTGAAGTAGTGGGCTCATGAAGTCCGAGAAGACCAGGTGCGAAGTGCTGCACCTGGGCTGGGGCAAACCCTGGTATCAACACAGGCTAGGGGATGAGCAGCAGCCCTGCTGAGAAGGACTTGGGAATGCTGCTGGATGAGAGATTGACTATGACCCAGCAATTGTGCACTCACAGCCCAAAATGCCAAACATGTCCTGGGTTGCATCAAAAGCAGCATTGGCAGCAGGGTTAGGGAGGGTATTCTGCTCCTCTGCCCCTCTCTGGTGAGCAATCCCCTGGATTGCTGTGTCCTGTTCTGGGGCCCCCAGCATAAGAAGGATGTGGACTTGCTGCAGCAGGTGCAAAGGAGGCCACAAAGATGATCAGAGAGCTGCAGCACCTCTTCTGAGGATGAGAGAGTTGGGCTTGTTCAGCCCAGACAAGAGAAGACTCTGGGGAAAACTTACAGCACCTTCCAGATACCTAAAGGGAGCTACAGGAGAGCTGGAGAATTTTTACAAGGGCATATAGGACAAAGGGGTAATGGCTTAAACTAAAAGAGCTTTAATTTGGACTAGATGTAAGGAAGAAGCTTTTTACGATGAGGGTGGTGAGGCACTTGCACAGGTTGTCCATAGAAGTGGTGGATGCCCCATCTCTGAAATCTTTCAAGATCAGGTTGGACTGGGCTTAGAGCAACCTGATCTAGTTGAAGATTTCCCTGCTCATTCCAGGGGGTGTTGGACTAGATGCCCTTTAAATATCCCTTCTAAGCCGAACCATTCTATGATTCTATGAAAGCAAACAGAAGAGACAGTTTTACTGTGTCACTGAATATAATTCTTGTTGAAAATGGTTGCTGCAATACCAAGCAAAGGATAATGCTCTGTGTTGAACAGAGATTTCTCCTGTTAGGAAATCACATGAGCTCTTTCTACCTTTTTCAGTAGCTTTTTAATTTAAGATAGTTCAATGTTTGTACAGAATTCAGTAAAATTGTCTCTAAATCTTTCCAAGAGCAGCAAGCTTCTTAATCTCTTATTCTATTATAAATACTATGTACCATATATTCAACACTTATTGACAGTCACGTAAAAGCTTCGATGCTTTTCTGTCATCTGCACGTTGTAATAATTAACGCAATCTATCACTTGCAGTGATTTCAGCAAGGTTGGGCAGACCTTTCTGGGGTGGAACAAGCACCAGCATTTGAAACGCAGCTGCTGCTTCTCCGCACGGGCACTGAAGTCCAATAGTTCCCTCTAGTGGTGAAATGTCTTCTTACATGGCAAAGGTGCCTTTCATCTTCTGCTTTCGAAGGTTAAATCCTTATCGTGAGAAGCGTTAACATTTCTACAGAACACGCTGTATAATCCTAAATGCTATTTTTTTTCCCTAAAAGTGGAGGATGAAAAGGAGATGCTGCATATTCCAACTTCTACAACAGCTGGAGGATTCAATGTATTCATTCTTAATTTTTGATCTGCTTTTTAAAAAGGATGAATTTGGCAAATTTTCTCAGGCCTTCTGTTTTAATCTTAGCTATAATGCAAAGTCCACTACAAACAGAAGGAATGTGCTTTTTTTCTTATAAAATAATGAAAAATACAAATTTTTCCTTAGGTCACTATCTTCTTAATAAGAATTATTCTGTTTAAGATCCTTGTCTTCCCACTCCTTGATGAAGAATATGTTTCCAAATTACCAGATCAGACTCACAGCTGACTAAAACTGGTAACAGTTCATAGTTACATATTTACAATATATTATGTAAACCTGTGTTTCCAGGCTTCTAAAATAACTCTGCCTGGACTGAATCTTTTGGCCTGAAACTACAGTTCTGTCTCAAGGTCAGTGTTCTGGAAAGCTGAAACATAAGGTATGAGTGTCAGTGCTTGAGGCTCCCAATATGCTTGCCAAGAGAAAGGCATCCTGCAGCTGATTCAGCTCTTGCATGTCTTATGGCACAGTCTTCCCACTTCAAAGGAATCCTAGTGCAACTATCCTTAAATTAAAGGAACTCAATTAAATACCTATTTTGTGTTATATAAGCCCAGAAACAGCACAGACAGTCTGTTGTTTACACATATTTAAAGGCTTATTTTATGGCTGCATGCTGTGGAGAAAATGACAGCTTTGGCAGGGGATTTTAAGGGGAGAAGGACAGTTTCAGGATAACCACCATGTAATGACTGACTTTTAGAATTTTTCTCTTTTTGAGTAATGGCACAGAATTCGAATCTATTGAATCCTGACTTTATAGCATTCCTATAAAATTTACACTAATAGACCAGTGGCCTTCTCAATCCCCTTGGATGAAAGCTATCTGAGGCTCGTGATTAAAATTTTATCCTCAGGCTTTGTCATATCTGTCATATTTACTAAAGGATTGGAATGCCCTGCCTGAGGTGCAGTACTAATGCATTATCTACCTTTTGTGCATATCTACTAAAATAATTACCGTCTCTCAAATTATGAGTTCATATTGTTGCTGAGACTTCTCTAATTGCTAGTGCATTTATTTTGGGTTAACTGGTGTAGTTTGGAAAGCAAGCAAGTATTTTTGCAGAGGAGAACTTGGGTATCTGATGGTTCTTCCTTTTTAGTCATGGAAGGAAAGAAACACTTGTAGGGATGCTTCATCTGAACTGCTTCACATAGTTGCTTCAAGATGACAGGAATTTTGCCCTAAAAAGTCCCATTTCTCTCAGTTGACTGTAAAGGGAGTGAAGTGTCACTACCTCAGATGTAAATAACTATTATTCTGATGTCCAAAGTAAGGTAACATGCGTCCAAACCTTAAGCCATCACAGCCACAAGATCACTATTAGTAAAGGCTCATTATTGTCTTATTGCCAGCCACATATTTTCCTTTGCATTTCTGGCCTTTCCTATTCATTTCCTGGGCTGCAAGCTTCTAATTTATATATTATGTTCAATAATGTAACAATTCAATGTTGTCGTATTTTCACAAATACGATGCTGTGGAGCAGTGGAAAGCTGCCTTTAATAATATTTCCATTTGCAGTGAACCAGAGTAGGCTTTTGGCTAAAGATTTTCACTTTCATGGTGGAGTACTCTCCTTTTTAGCATCTTTCAGTTTCTTTTATAGAACTCCCATTTTTCTTTTGCTTTTTTTCTATCTGCTTTTCTCCACACTCACAATTTTCATCAACTATGGAAAAATAGCCATTTTGCAACATCAGCTAATATTCAGGGGAATCATCTTGCCTGTCTTGGACACCTATTTAGAATTTAGTAGCTCATATTGTGGTGGTGCCTTGCTCTTTGTGTTGACTACAGAGGGGATCTGGATGGGAAGAAATCTACCACTTGGATAGCTAACATGAGGTAAGATGAGACTTCCTAGGGCTCTAAGATGCGTGGCATGTCACCTTCTAACACGTTGCCTCTCTTGCCTGAAGAAAGAGTCCAGGGCAAATAGTTCTAAACTCATGGTGGATGATTAAAATTACATGACATAAATCCCATCTATTATCTCCAGATATCCCTGACTGACTGCAGCCTAGGAATTAATGTAGCTCTATCCATCGTAGTGAGACCATAATTGAGTTACTCTGCACTGAGAGCAATAATACTTTCTGTGTTAAAGGATAGCAAGGAATAATTTTAGAAACTCTAATAAGTTGTGTGACCTCCATGCTACATTTCTGAAATTGAATTCTCCCATGGCAAGACAATTGCTCCCCCGCAGTCTGCCTCTCACTGCAGACAAGTCATAAGAAATAATTCAGCTATGGTTTCATGGTCTATAAATAATTTCCCTCCTTCCCACTCTGCTGTATTCTCTTCTTGTCTTTTATGTTTTAGCACATTCACAATTAGTTTCTGAATTATCAGGATATACAGACAGGCTAGCAGTGTCTTTGTAGTACTGCATCATTCCCTACTTCACCTCTTGCCCTTAGAAAATTTTATTTAAAGGTCTTTAGCATTCCAGTCATGTGAACTGTCTCACTAGTTGTTAATAATACTTTTATCAGTGAAAATTTCCAGAGTCTTCTTTGCCACCTGGACTTTTAAAATGAGTACCTAATGACCAGAAAAACTTTGAGCAGCAGTTGGAATCAAAGTAATAAACTTTGACAAGTATAGCAGAAAAATATGACTGGAAGACAGACACAGGCTGCAATGAGTAGAAGTGATAGAAATTGGGGACCGGAAAGCAGTAGTACACAGGCCTGTGTCCATTTTATACTACAGAGGCTGTAGTGAAACATGAGGTTCCTAAGTCTGAAAAATCCTCAATGGTCAGCAGATAAGCTTGTCTTGCTCCAGCTGCTGGAGAACAGTAACAGTCCATGTTACTGTCAGGGTCTGTTAACTCATGTGACAAAGACCTGAAGGATTGATCCTGTTGTTAACTCCAGGAGTGTCAGAAAAATCTCACAAGATTACTCTTTTTTTCAAACTGTCTCTTTGAACTAAGCTATTTGTTTAATGCTCAGTTTTCCATGGAACTTCTTTCTCTTCGTGATTCCTCCACTGCTTCCTCACTGGGTGCAGTAGCTGCTTTAATTCTTTAAGGCAGTAAGTGCAGCAGCTGGAGAGGCAGCACCTAGATCTCATTGCAGCCCAACACTGCAGCTACTCCTTCACTCTGTGATCTAATGGCTCGAGTGTATTCAGCACCATAGGACCCCATGTTTTGCTGTCTTCTGCACTAGAAAAGAAATGTCTCAAAAGTCCCAGGTGAAAGAGAGTTTTCTTATTAATGTTCTATGTTATGATGCAGGCTCTGTAACGTATTCTGTTATTCTGCAATGGTGTATTGCAATTCCTAAACCTCCAATACCCTTGAGATCTGGTTTTACATTCATTTGAGAATTTGAGTTTTGGTGAGCTACCCATAATAACAGCAGAGTTCTATCGCTGAACTTGGAATCCTGCCCAGAGTAAGGTTTCTCACAGAAGCATGTGGAGAGGAAAGTCATCCCAGTGCAGTTGATGTAATTCCCTGGTCTGCTTTTGAGGGAAGCTGTGTACAGGAAAGATTTTATTTTCTAGGAAAAAAACATTTTTCAACAGGTTGTTTGCTGGAAATTGTTTCTATAGTCATGTGCATTTTAATGAACTTCTCCTTTATAATTATTCAATTATTCATTCTGCTGCTCAAGAAAACCAGCATAACAACAGCACTGCAGAAATTAGCACTCCCAAACCAACAAAGAAACACCTCACTACTTAAAAGGGGATCAAAGTGTGAAATCACAAGTAACTCACTACAAAAGTAAATTATTACAATAACACCACTTCAGTTCTTAATAGCAATCAGTCTTTTGGTGGATTTGACTACTTTCCCTCAATACCTAAAAATAAGCTACAGAGGATGCTTATTCCATTTTAAAAAATGTAGTAATTAAGAATTTCAAAGCTTTTCTGGTTTTCTGTTGAAAAGTAGGATCTAATAGATCAGTTCCTGATTCGATGCAGCTTTTGTGTAGCCTAAACCCCCTCACTTCAGTAAATTGGAGTCTGGAGTGGAAAAGGGAACCATAGGTTGGCAGTTACACCTGTAGGGTGTTTATCTGTCGCTTTGAAGACTTAATCTAACTCACTTTGCCTTCATGTTGCTCAAGGAGCTGCAGATGGCTTTCTTTCCATTTGAATGGCTTTGAAGTCTCTGCTTCTCTCCTAAGTACTTGCTTGCTTACTTTATTTTGTTTTTGTCTTCATGTTACATTTCATTACTAGATGATGGTAGAAGGATTTTGGCTACTTTTTATGTTATTGGCACCAGAGACATTCCTAACCATGCTTACTTAGACCTTTGAGAGTGCTAATTTTCTCATACAAAGGGAGTATTAAACTTTCTTTAGTGTCCTTCCCAAATGCTTTAATTTTCTGATACCATTTAGTATAATTTTATTTGCTTTTCATATTTGCATGTGGAAAACAATCTACACTGGGAAACAAACAACACAAAAGCTGTCATAAAAGCATAAAAGAGCAGCTGACCAGAGAAACAGCAATGCAACATTGTTTCTAGAAGCAATGGAACACAAGAAGAGCTGACATATTGTTATGCTAACATTTTTAATTAATTATGTATAGAAGGTCAAGTATAAATGAGAAAGAGAAGATCTGCTAATAGAAAACATGTGCTAGTATACTAAAAATAGAAGTTTAAATATGTGCAGTAGAAAAGCCGAGAATTCTGGTTAAATGTTTGATTTGAAATACATTGGTTGAGTTTCTTTTCTCTCCTGAATGGAAAATGAAGCATACTTGTGAGGGATAACAAAAGGGAAACTTTGGCTATTGAGGCCAGATTACCAGTGTGAAATACGTGCCCACTTTATTTCTTCCTCATTAATTTACAGCAATTGTCTTTGGGGTGTAGTTGGGGACAAGTTTGTTTAACCTGACAGTTCCTTTGAATTGATAGCCAAGTGGGAGCACTCCTTCAGTGGGGATTTAGCAGTGATGAAAGCGAATGGTCTGTTTCACAGCCATTAAACCTCTTACTTCTGCAGATGTGCCTAGTAAACTCCAGCTGGGAACAACTTAGCAGATACACCACTGTAGTTCTTCAGTGCTGGGATTCCAAGCAATTCGTCTCCCTCCACAACCTGCGCTCGATGTTGTGTCTGATCAGCCCCCTCGCCTGCACGGCAAAGAGACTTTCCCTACTGGAATGGGCAGCAAGGCAGGACATCACCTGCAGCGAAGGATTCATCCTCTCCTCAAGTGTCTTGGTGAAACTAATTGCTGCAAGAAAGCAGAATTGCCCTGCAGTGGTGTCCTTCACTAGAGTTTTTTGGTGGCTTTGGAGATGCCACAGCACATCCTTTCTTCTGTGTTTGGGACGGAGGTGGTGACATTCAGAAAAGTCAAGGCAAACAGTTGCTTTTGAATTACAAATTACCTTTTCTGTTGAGGTGCTCTACAGATGGTTCTGCCAGCAATTCCCATGACAATCTCCTATATTTAGAAATATGCAGCTCCATCAAAAATGAAAGAATAGAACTTGGCCCTCTAGAGGGTGATTTTTTCCATGTGAGATAATTAAACAGATCCACATGGACAGTAAAATTCCTCTCTAGCCACTTGTGGCATTATACTCCTTCCATTCAATAAACATTTTCCTTGTTTTACTGCACGTTAAAAGGCTGATCTGTAATGAGTAATTTTCTTTCATTTTAATGAAAAAACAGACAAATTCTTAAAAAACACAGACAACTTAGCAATTTTGCTCAAATGGGAAATGCAGACAAAGTCTCTGATATTGTACCTCCCCTAAAAGCAGTATAATCGTGGTCATTTTCTGTCCCAGAGCCTGCAAAATATGGCAGAGACATTACAGAAGACAAAGCCACAATTGTCACTGCAAAATTACTAAGATTTGTAGTCATTAATCTCTGGAGAAGAATAAAATGTGAAAGTTGAAGTCTTACATAGTATAAAGACTGTAATCTGGTGCCATTTTTTAAACTGGAACAGTTTGACCTAACAGCTCTCAAACTTTTCCACTGTTTCCAGCATGCTTCTGAATTCTCTTCCAGTTTCAACTGCAGTCTTTAATTCCTGCTCCTGGCTGTGAATCCTGCTTTTGCAATGAAACCTCTCTTGCACTCACAGCCTTTAGTGAGCTCTAATCCTGTGTTTATGAGCCACTGTAGTTTTCACCCAGTATATTATTTTGTACATTCCGCTCTCCTTCATATATAACTATCACCAGGCTTTTTAAGAAAGCTGCAAAATGCATTAGAAATGACAACATTCATGCAAAATCATTGTCACTTGATGCTGTAAGAAGTACAAATCGCATCTTTTGGTCTGCAAGGTGTCTGCCAAGTCCAAGCTGCCTCACAGCATTCTGCAGCAAATTTGGTCATCACAGTCGAGGAAAAGGGATTGTCTGCACTGAAGTGATTGCCGTTTCCACTTCCTTTGTTATCGTTCCCATATCTGCAGCTCTTTGACATGGCAAGTCACTGCTGAGAGAGAAGTGTGAGGTGATTGTCAGCTGATGGCCCAGCATCAAAACAGACCAATTAGCCATGTCCCCATCTGCTGCCTAGGCTCATGCTTGTTCCCAGCCTATTCTGGGAGCCAGGAACCGAGCTGGAAGCTGTGGCCTTTACGCACAGCAGCAAGTGGCCAATTTCTTCGGTGCTACATGTTGTCCAAAGAAATTCTTACAGGAGTTGGAGAATGGAAATATTACCAGCACCTTTCTTACAGGAACTAGGCCTTTTCTTTTAAGAGGTCACCACAGACTAGCTGGGGGCCATTTAAGACAGCGGGTTGGAGTTGGTGGCAAAAAAAGAGCTTCTACCCTTGCACATCCGTACTAGGACAGAACTAGAACCGCCTTGTGTGGTGGAAGGAATCAATGTGCTGAATATCCTCTTCATTAGGTTAAAATCATACAGTAATCTGACACTGATAAAAAATGGAAAGGGAGACTAATGAAAACCTTATCCTGTATCTGGCAGGACACCAAATCCTTACAACTTTGGATTTATGATACAAGTCCATCAACTACTGGGTAAACTAAACTGAGAAAATATTTGGACACTGACATGAAAACAGTCTGCTAGAGCAGGTTTGCCTGCTAATCACAAGATGTATACCACTTTTATTGTCAAAAGCTTCTTTGTGACCCCTAGTTACCCCCTTTTATAAGTCATGATTACACATGTGGCAGTAGGTTCTTAACCTGTGTTTTGTGATTTTACATTTCAGAAGCCTCCCATCTTAAGGACTATCTTAAAGGCTTGCACAGCAACTCCAGTGTTCCTAGTCCTTTCCAGCACAACTCCAAAATGGAGTTGCATTGCCTGAAATTCCTGTATGTGTCTGTTGCCAAAACTCCTACTCCTGAGGACTATATCAAAATCCTACCTTGGTGTCCAGGAGTGGAGATGGGACTCTGCAGTGAGAGTTGTCTGAATATCTTTGCCCTTCTGATTCTCAGCTGGTTAGAGTATGGTGCTAAGGTGTCAAGGTTGTGGGTTTGATCCCCATATGGGCCATTCACTTAGGAGTTGGACTTGAGTTGGTCCATGTGGGTCCCTTCCAACTCAGAATACTCTGTGAAATCTACATCTGTGTCAAGAGATGGTTTCCAACTTCTTATATTTTTAAAATCACAGATCACTTCATGAGGCACAGGTAAACATGATCTTCATTGGCAGGACATAAAGCTGAAGCCCAAGAAGCTGTAACTTGCTCTGATGTGGGTTCCATCTGTAGCAATAAAAGCCCTGATAACCTGCATTCCCATCCTTTCCTGCTTATCTGTTTCTTACTGGGTGAAGACTATAATGACAAACATATTTTATGACAAGTCAAACTGAAGGAGAGCATCTTTATGTGGATTTGAATCTGTTGGGGTTGTGTTATATCTAAGAAGAACTATTGTTCATGCTTTTCCCTCCAAAGGGGCACTAACAGCCACTCTGCTTTTTTGTGAAGCACTTGACATAATTGTGTATTTTTGCAACTGTTTCCCCTTTGCCAGATACTGTGATTGCACTTTTCCTTAGGAAATCAGATTGAAATAGCTCTCCAGCCAATTTTGCTTTTTCAAGCAAATTATCCAGATAAATTAAAAGCAACAATAAAAATAATATCTCTGGCAGTTCCTTTATATAGTGAGTCCAGTTTGACCCCAGAGGAGATGCCAAGACTGCTCAGTGTACCTAACAGTAGAATATGTCACAGTTCATGTGGTTTTCTGAGGCATAAGCCAGAGAGTCAATCAGGAAAAATATTGAGCTGTAAGAAAGAAATTGACCTGCAACATCTTTGTCTGTCTGTATACTTCTTCTGTCAGGGCTGTTTACATTTTCTACTTTGTTTAATAGTAGGAACTGGAGTGGGTGGAAGGGAAAAAAGCCATCATGATTGGCTGTTCTTTTTCTAACAGAAATTTAATTGGGAGGGATTGGAGCAGCTCTCTTCTTCTCTCTGAGGAGCCTCATCCCTGATTTGTCCTCTGGGATGGCTGCATCTGGTTCAGCTTAGCTGTATCTGTCTTCAGTATCGACCCTTAATCCAGTTTCACATGTCTGCTGGAATCCTGCCTTTTCTCCCTTGCTTGCATCTTGCAATTTTTCTTTCTCCTACTGCTCCCATTTCATTTTAGGCTTGTTTGCTTTATGGACTCCTGTAAATCATCTCGAGATCCAAGAAGTATGCTAGCTACAGTCATGTTGGCTTGACTTCTTTGGTGTTTTAATGCTACTTGGAGTAGCTATATTGCACAAACTGTGGCACTGAGCAAAAGCAAAAGAGAGCCAGTAGATGGCACCATTTATTATATTATAGAAGATTCACAACCAAAGCTTGGAGGGTTTTCCCCCCTTAAACCTGGCTGCCAGTAAAACATAAATCAACCCTCCATTTTCAGAGATGTTACTTACAAGCTTAGTAGATACCTCACTTTATATCCTTTCCCAGAGCTTCCTGGGAAGAACTCGGTGGCAATGCCTTAAATGGAAAAACATTTCAGAAACAGTAATGGAACTAGAGGTCAAGAGGATACAGCCCAGGGGAGCTTTCTCTGTTTTGCTCTTAAAACACACCCCGTTGCTGCTTTACTTTCTCCATTCTATTAAATAACAGATTTACTCTGAGGCATATCTCCAAACCCAATAACTTCAGAAAAGAATCTAGCAATGGTCAATTATAGACATGGTTTAGCTCTTCTGTAATAATGAATAGCTGTATTTTATTACAACATATAGCAGCTGTTATCTAGGGCTCTCAGAGTGCTTCAGAACACTAATGAACACTTGCAACACCTCTGCCAGATAGGGAATAGTAATTCCCCAGGAGTCCCACTGACCTCAGTGGCTGCTTGCATGGTCCTACATGTCTGAGAAAGGCATACTCATATGAGTAAAGAATACAGTACCAGAAGTAAACAGTGCAATGTATTTTATGTCATCTCAAGTATTTANAGTTTTGCGTTTCAGGAGTTAGCCTCTGCAGCATTTTTGGTGGGGGATCAGACTGCTTGCTTGAAGGTTAGCTCCAAGTTTTCAATTGATAGTGCATGCACTTTGTGTGCTTCGAAGACAGATTTAGTGACTTCAGCATCATTTACTATTAAAGGTTAAAAGCTATTGCTCTTTCTAATCTCCTGCTGCACAGCCAATGTAATTTTAATACTGTGTGCTGTAGAAAAGGAAAGAAATGCAATGCTGAAACATTTAGAAAGATATATTTTTCCATCTTTATTTTAAGTTATGAAAACTGGCTGCAAAAAGCTAGTAAGTGTTTCCAGTCAATGATAGTTTCCTGGCATTAAAAGATTCTGAAAATGAAATGAAATATCCAGCAGGAAAAAAAAAACAAACCCCTACACACCAAGAGGAGAAGACAAAGAAAAAGAGAACAACTTGGATTTTCTATATTTATCTCTGTGTTATGTGTATCCGCTTCACTGGGTTGTCAATTTTAATTGGACTGCAACCTACTGTAGTTGGGTTCACACTGGTTCAATTAAAAAATCCTGTTGCTACTTTTTTTCCATATTACTCAGAGATAGGAGTATTATAGGAGCAATAATGTTAACCCCAGTGTCCTGGCAGAATGCCAGCTTAGGTAATTATATTCCGCCTATGGAAATTTCAGTTGCCAATTCAGCTGAATATATTAGTCTTTATTTTCCATTCCTGATCATCACATTACATAGCACTGCTGTGTATTGCTGAAGAGCCACCCTACCTGTGGCTGCTGTGTAGTGATGGCTGAACTAAGGAAGAAAAAATCAGAATCTCTCCTCCTAGTAAAAATCTAGACTATCTACAACATCACAGTGCAATGTTGGGGTGAGAGTTGCTTGAATTAAGGATTATTTGATGGAAGTATGCATGGAAAATGTGGATGGACCGTACAGATAGTTAATGGCTTGTAGAAACTTTGGATAGTGATGTGGTTATGACAAAGAACGGCAGAAGGATTTTATAGTCTCACTTAGGGAGACTTCGCAGGCAAGGTAGGTCAGGCTGAGCCTTTGACTTGAAGAATGGTCTAGTTTGGGAAAAATAATCTTTTAACAGCCTATCTGATGGGATTGCACAAGGACTACTTATTACCTAAGGCAAAAAGAGGCACAGTTGAGGAAAAAATGGTGATAGTGCCCTCAGAGAAGAGTGTCTGGATATAGTAACTTTACACATAATTTTCTGCAAAGATGAACAGTTTAAGAAAAAATTAAATGACAACAAACCTTCTTCCCTATCCTCCAAGAACAAAAATCAGGACTAGCCTACTGAAATTGAATCTTGCAGAATGTTTACTTTTGTCTGTTTTGAAAATTACTCATGGGGTTGTTGAAAAAACAGATTTTTGTCTACAAAATAATCAGTACCTACTTAACTCAGTATTTATTGACATTAACATGAGAAAAATTGAACAAGTCTATGCTTTGAGTACACCTTCTTCCCCCTGATGGGGCAATAATATCTGGATAAAAATTAAGAACAAGGATTATGCCTGCTTGGAGTGATTTCTAAATAAAAAATATAAAATAAGCATAAAAGTGATAAAGTATAGTAGGCATTCATGAGATCAGCAGCAAAGAGACAGAATAATAATAATCAAAATACCAATCTTCTCTTTTGAAAAATCTCTGAAGCCAGGTAGGTGTGTTCTGACTCAAAAGGCAGAGAGGTATCTTAATTCTCACAGACTTTTGATGATAATTTGGCACCTACCTGTGACTTGTGGGACATCTACAGCTTACAAATATTCTTAGTGTTTGCTTCATTAGCAAGGAAACTGCATTTTTGAATTTGTCAGTCTACTGTTTAGCTTGTATCATTCACACTGTCTCTCTACCTGAGTTTACTGAGCTTAAGTAGTGTTGCCTTGTGAACCATCTTCATTTTTTTCCCTGTGAGATTATAAAGACCTCGTTCAGCAGACTTCTCCTTATCTAAGTCAGAGTGATTATTCTGAGAAGCCTCTTTGAGTTAACTGGAGTTTCAGTGGAACTGGCCACAGGGTAGAAAATCATCTACGTGACCAATGATGTGAGCTTTGGCCCAAATATCCTGCTTCCTGTACGCAGTGGTTTTGAATTCTCCTAGATTTAATTTTTCATGCTCAGGAGAGGAACACAGTTGTTTTCATTTTCTGATAGTGATTGGAAGATGAAAACCAAGCTTCAGGGCCAGTGGCAGTTGCCAGGACTGGCAGCATTAGCTCACGTACCTGATCACACGGCAGCGATGCAATCCGTTAGCATACGGTACACGGGGAGCTGTCAGGTCTGGAGCAATCCAATTAAGTTACATGGTTTCTAAAGCTAGATGATTTGAGGAAGCTTAAAACAGAGTTAACACTGTGCTGGCTCAACGGCTGTGTCAATTATCTGGTTGGACGTGCTTGTAGCTCTGCCTGCTGGAGCATGTAGAGGTTTTCTTCTCCTCTTCTTCCCTAAAGCAAGACCAGGGAGAACACATTTAAGTGTTAATTATTTCCTACCTTTATTATTATTTATTGAAGGAGAATCCTTATATATATTTGAAAGATATAGTAAAGGTAAATAGAAAAGATACAACATAGCAAAAATCCCCAACAAAATAAATTGATTGTATAATGCATTTTTCAGACTTTTTCTGAAACTGAAATATTGAAGTTCCTTTATAATACCTGAGGTGGCATTAATTTGCATGGAGGTCACTATTTGGCCTTTGCTGTGAGAAGCCTACATGTTCCTTGTCAAAATCTTTTCCTTCTAACCTTTAGTTTCAGATATCTGCCTGCATTTCTCTGTGCTGTTCCCATTATCTTTGTATCTGAAATGCGTGAGACAGAAAAGGAAAGTGGCTTTGTGGCATAGCTCTCTATTTTTTACAGCATCTCTCTTTGTGGCAAGTTAATCAAAAGCCCTGTGTGAAGCCCTCTCTGAGCTCAGCCCTCCATCCTTCCCAGGTATTCAAGGACTTGCAGTCAGGTAACCCTATCACACTCTCACTGCAGGTTCCCCACAGGTACGTGTTCTTCACTTTTTGTCTAGTAATTTGTACAAGGAGCTGCCTTACCTGCTTTGTGGGAAACAGGCAAGATTACCGTACTCCTCAGAACTCTGCTTCTTTTTAGTCAGACGGATTGTCCATCCACAGAAAAATTACCAAGCTCCCCCTTGGTGAAAAGCCTGAGGAAAGAAAAGAGTCACTCACTGAGCACTAACAGCACCTGGCCTTCTTCATCTTACTGGGAAATTAAAATCAATTTTAAACAAAAACACTCTGCTGCCAGCTCTGAGAAGCAAAATCACAGTTGTGACAAAACAGATGATAAAATTAATACTGCCTTTACTGGGAACACAGTTTGAGCCCAGATATATTGATCTACGAAATTACCAATTTGATCTCATCTCCAGCCTCGGAGCAGGAAGCAGTAGAGCTGGCTGCATCTGTACAGGAGTGAATACAATGCACCGTGTTATGTTTCAGGAAAGGTGAATTGCAAGAATAAAGGAAAATACACAAAATAAAGCCAAAGAGGGAGGAGTAGAGTGGCTGCACACCTGCTTTGGAGACTCCTAAGCCCAACCTAGCTCTGCAAAGGTTCCTTAGAATTTAACACTACCAGAGTTGGTAGAATTATTTAATTTTTATAATGTAATGGGAAAAACATCTTACTCTTGTATGCTGTGTCAGGCACTGATGGAAAATGAACTGTCTGTCTCAACAGTTTAGTTGGCATGAGCATTCCGATTAGCTTATGTCTTACAGAAAACATTCTGCAAAATTCAGAGGTTAAGTCTGGCCTTCTATGAAGAATAAACCAATATTGGTGTGGATATTTTTGCAATGGCTTTTGAAGTATTGAACCATGGACTGCTTGTTGCTCAATTGCTCCATTCCATTTTGGTATCAAGATATTTATCAACACATGTTGATACACTGCCTCGTAGTATTCTGTTTGCCAGCCAACAAAGCTGACTCAGGAAGATGGACACCTGCATCCCTTCCAGAACAGAAATTACGTTCTCAGAACAAATTCAAGTCTTCTGCTGTGAACTTGAGTACAACAGCATATGTAGAATACAAGGGTTGAAAAAAAAAATTAGCAAAAATGGCCCATCTGCAGTCACTGGCAAAACTCCCGAGGGAAAGCTAGGAAGAAGAAAAGGAATCAGGAAAATTTTAAAACGCAGTTTTCTCTTTTACTGTGTTTCTAATCCCATTTTCTTGGCTTCTCTTTGTCTTGCTTTGTTGTTGTTTGTCGCTAGCCTGCATGTTCTCAAAGCTTTATAATGCTTCATCTTAAGGGGGAACCTGGAGAGCATATTTTCCCTGCTAACAAATAACCTGGATCTTTTTTCATCACTGAAGCCAATCAGAGGCGGGAGATTACAGTTGGCGGAGGCCTGAGATTTGCATATTAACAGTGCAGTTATTGAAGAATAGCTGTCTTGCATTTAGACCAAACTGTGCCCTCCGATTCGCCAATGCAGATGAGGGATTCAAAGGTCAGGGGTTTTTTTGGTTGTTGTTTTTTTTTTTTTTAAAGAGAGGACTGTGCAGTCCTAAGGATATTAAGTCAGACAGTGAACTCTGCATGCAGGATGTGAAGAAAGTGGAGTGAACCTGCTTGGCTGTGGCTCTGTCGTGGCACTGTGCCCTCTCGAGTCTCCCTGCCTAATGTATCATATTGTGTATATTAATGTTTCAGCTTTACAGTTCTATTTCCATTAGGGGGAGATTGCCCGTGAGCCTCTTAGTGGATAAATAGGAATTTACAGCTTTCAAAAATTCTCCTAAAGCTTGCAGGATCCACAGAAGAAGGAATTACACATGACTATTTTTTAAGCTTTAAAAGGTCCAGAGGGCCTAATTGTGCTCTCAGATATGTCTGTGCAGCTCTGATTGAAGTCTTGGGATATAATGCATGCTTATGCGACAGCTAAAATGAGTCCTTTTTTAAATTAAAAAAAATAATCCTTCAGTTATTAAAAAATTAGATTCTTAAGTCTCCAGGGTCAAGTCAGCAAGATCCCAAGAGCTATTCAGAATTGTAACAAAGTGAGGTCTTGGCTGGAACTCATCTCTGTACCAACCTGCAAGTAAAAAATAAAAGCTGAATGTGTTAGTGAAATACAGTAAAGACAGTAACACCTTGTGCATCCGTGTTTGTGTGCTTGCACTTGTCCAGGCAGTTCTGTGGCAAGGAAGGAGGGGACAACCCTAAACTGAAATAATTAAATAACCTTATCAAGTGTGTTCATGCTTCATTCAGTTACATTTAACAAAACCAATACTGGCAGAAACATTTTCTTTTACCTCTGTTTTATATCAACCAAGGCTTATGCAATTGACAAGAGGAGTGTGGTTAAACCTTGTTGTGTTGTTATCTGTGAGTGTTTCTAGGTACAATTGCATTTAGCGTTAGGAAAAAGAGATGAAGAAGCAAATTTAACACAGCCAAAGGCAATACAGTTCAGAAATATATTCAGGCCCAGAAGTTTGTGCGGGTTTTTTAACTAGTCCTTGATTTTGCAAGCTAGTTTACACTACAGGTGAAATACAACTTGTACATGAATTTCCCCATGGGATTTCTGTGTGTTTTTCAAGAGGTGCTTGCTTAGGGGTGAACAGGCTTAGAGCCTGGGCTTTAAAACACTGAAAAGATGTGTTTTACTATAAATAACTTAGAAGGGGATTCCCTAGCTATAATTATGTCTTACTTTCATCAGGGCTACATTTAATAGAAATTCTTCCAGCAACTTTTTCTTTATTCAGCTATCTACCACTAAAAAGCAAAGCAAGAACCAGTCAGGAAACAAGTAATCCACATCTGCACAGCTGGATCAAGAGTGGCTACTGCTCCTTACCTAAATCAGTGCATTAATTTCCTTATTTTGTCCTCCATGTGTGTCCTTGTGTTGCTCGGTATAATATGTGTCAGTATTATTTGTTGTCAAATAATTTACTTCTCAAACTAAAGCTGTGACACTAGCCCTGCCAGCCAAGAGAAAAAAGCTACACACAGAGGCAACAAAAGCCAGTATTGTTTAAATCAGATGAGCCCAGTGGTGTGGAAATTGCTTCTGTTGCATAAGTGTGCTCACTGGTAGACCCAAACTGATGGGCTGGTAAGCATACATAATTAGCCCAACACCTGTGGATCTAATTCAATACTGCTTTGGTGAAAGAAGTACTGCGGAAAATAATAGGCAGGAGATCTTTCTATCAGATTCTCCTCCTGCCACTAGAAATCATAGCTGCCGTGTGCAACATTTAATACCTGATGTTAGTTTCCACCTTTCAGCCACAGCTGCTTTTCACCTGTCCATTAATTGTCACCTGGAAGTGTGCTGAAACACATTGTAAATGAGCATAAAAAGGCTTTCTCTGGCACTAAATCACAACCATCTCTACCGAGGAAAGGGACTGCTTACAGCAGCCCTACATGGTAATTCAGGCAGGAAAGAAGCAGGTTTCCCCCCTTCAAATAGCAGGAAGAGTTCAGATTAGCCAACACTGTCCTTGAGAGCAGAAGTGCAGCTGCAAAAGCCTTCCTTAACTCTCTGCTCAGAAGAGGTGTTCAGCAGCCTCTCTGGGAAAGCGCTGGTTGCTGCCAGCACCCGTGGGCCCAGTGCCTTGTCCTGGGAAGAGCTGCCCTCGGCCGCCTGCCCCGCAGCTTCCTGGATGGAAAGGTGAGGTTAGGTGCTCTTGCCACATTTGAGAGTTGTCGCCTGCCCGGGAGATGAATAAGCAAAAAGCCCTCTATCTACGGGTGTTCCCTAAAAGGTGCTGGTTCAAAGCCATGGCTAAAGAGTAGGTGGAAGCCTCGTAGACAGGACATGCAACTACACCTCACGGGAGGATTCCCAAAGAAAGCACCGAGCCCGTCGGATGGGATGCAGCTCATCAAGCTGCACAGGCTGTTGTAGCACAAGGGGCGTTTGGGGTGGGGGAGGCCTCGGGGAAAACTTGCGGCAGGATGCTCGGCTCGGGGTGCCTGGAGCTCCGCAGGGCCCGCTCCCCGCCGCCCACCAGCGCCGGTTCCCGCCCCTCCGGCGGAGCGGGCTGCGCTCTCCGCGGCTGCGGCGCGGCTTCACCCCGCTCCGTGCGGCCCCAGCGCCCGCCCCGGGGGCCGCGCCCGGCACCTCCCCGCCGGGGCCGCTGTCCCCGGGACGCCGTGACGGCCGTGCGCTCCCCGCCCTTCTCACNGGGCGGCTCCCGGCGCTGCGGAGGGACGGGGACGGAGGGAAGGAGGAAGGGGAGGGCAGCGGGAGCGGGGCGAGACGCGCTGCCCCAGCCTCGCCGGCGGCGCTCGCCTCGCCCGGCTCCTGCTCGGGCTCCCGCTGCGCTCCCGCGGGGCCCCCGCGTCGCCCCCGCCGCTGCCCGGCGCCCCCCGGGCACCGGCTCTTTCCGGTGAATCAGAAAGTTTGCTCTCCTGGGCGCCTGGTGTTTGTTGTTGTTTGGGGTCCGCCTGTTTAGGCTGGGCTTTTATTTTCCCGTTCCCGCTAGCGGGCTATTTATTTATTTATTTTTCATTTCTTTCCTTTTTTTTTTTTTTTTTTTTCAATTACAGTCGGTGCTGCAGCGCGGGCAGAACGGGGCTCCCGCGGCCGGCGCTGCCCCCGCCTCGCCGGGCAGGCTCCCCCGGGGCACACGCGTGGGCAGGCGGGCAGCGCACCCGGGGCGGCCGGAGCCGGGAGCCGGGGTCCCTCCCGCTGCCCCCCTTCCCTCTGAGAGCTGGGTGCCTGCGGCTGCAGGTCGCCGGCAGCACCCCTGCAGTTGGCAGAACTGTTTTTGGTGTCAGATGGGGAGGAGACTGTCCCATTCCTCTCCTGTTTTTCCTCGTTCCTTGGGAGAGTGTTTTAAAACAGGTTTCAGTGAAGCTATAGGTGACAGGATCCCGGCGTCTCCGAGACCTGCGCTCCGTTTTGTAACTAGCAGTGCTACTGTAGCGGGTTATCAGCTGGGGAACAGCCGTGTTCGACCGTGGTGAGGAGAGGGGTTGGTTGTGGGTCATGTCCATCTTCCGCTGCTTTCATCTAATTGCTAGAAGTAGCTTGCTGTTGTTCGGGGTAGAAGAAGCTTGCTTGCATTTTACTCTTTTGTTCTTTAATTCTAAATGTGGTTTAGTGGAGGCTCCTAGTTTCTGATAGGAAACTATCAGAAACTATAGAGGTTGAATAAATCCATCTCTGAGCAGGAGAGGAAGAAGCTTTCAGTTCCTTCCCATGAACTGTGTATTTTCTATGTTGTGTATTGTCACTTCTTTTTTTTTTCTTATCACTGGGAGTTCTGCTGTAACATCTCAAAAGCTTTGATTTTTTTACAATGAACCTCATTCGTTTTTTTTTCTCAAATTTAAAATGGAGTGATAAAATGCATAGGTGTTAATAAGTAACTTGAAAGGACTTTGAAATAGTGCATTTTGTGCATGGTGTGAAATTGTAGATATACATAAAAGAGTAATAACTCCTGTGCAGGTTTTATTTTAAACCTTCTTCTCTATGACTTTGTAATGAATTCTCTTCATCTGTCTCTCAGCTTTTAAGTCTGATTGCTTTTTGCAGTTGAGGTCTCCTGTCATGTTGTGGGAATGCATTGGTAGGCACCCACATTTGCCTGGTTCTCATAATCTTTTATTCTCTCATTTTGCAAAGACTTACCACGGTCAAAAGTATGCGAAATTTGCTATTGTGGCTTTAAATTTTAGCTCGCTTTTCCTTTTACTTATTTCTCTATTTGATTATTTATTTATTTATGTTACAGCCGGAGGGGGAGAGTAGGGAATTGTCTCTGACTCTTCTATCTGTCTTTAAAAAAAAAAAAAAAAAAAAGAGATCATGTAAAGAAATTAAAGCACTGGAACAACCTAGATCTGAATTCCAAGAACAAAAATTACAGTGGCATGTGTGCTTGCCCGCACCAGGCATTCTGCAGCATGTGGTATTTACAGAACTTGCAGTGTACAGTAGCTCTCCAGTAGTAAGAGAACTCTTTGTATCCTTGGAAGTGAGAGAGTCTTTGACAAGTCAGCAAAACTATAGATGCAGTCAAGGAATGCTGGTACACGTGTGAGAGTGTGCATATATAAATATCACCAGATTGCCTGAGTTCATTTTTCCTCAGTATAGTTTGTCTTCCTCAGCCTGGAATATATACATACTTCTCCCTGAATTTTGAGGCATTTTTTTACTGCTCTTCTCTGTGTGCATGTGCTTTAATGTTAGTCTTAATCTCTCTGTAAAATACAAAATAATCCGGTAATAGATTTAGAAGACTTTATTGCCAGGCAAACCAGGCAATAGATCATGAAATCAGACAATAGTATTTTGTTTCCTAGCAACCCCCTACTGCAAACAGAAAACAAAACGGTGGTGGATGCTTCCACATCATGATAGCTATATGTCGAAATCGCCAAGTAGTAGATAGTGAAGTACTAATTGTGCTGGGAGATTCACTCCTATTTGTTTCAGCTGCTTTGTTAATATTTTCCTTTTTTGAAAAAGATTTGCTGGGGTAAATGCAGTTAAATGTTTAAAATTTCACTCTGGTCTCTTAGTGATAATGTCTGTTAGAATGAAGAGTGCACAAGATTAAGTAGAATTTTTGCCATTAAGAATGATTTGGAGGTGTCTGTTCTTATTGCAGGACTGTTTCTATATCCGTGCTATTACGGACCCTTGAAAATCAGATACATCATCTCCTGTATCCAACATCCAATATCTTTCTGGATTTTGTGTTGTTAGTCATCCTTTAGCTTTGTGTTTTTAAACTATGTTTATTAGAATGTATTGAAAGAAAAATAATTTGTGGCTCCTAGGAATGGAAAGTAAAATCCTAAGTGTGTCTTTGCCATGTTTATGTTCTTGGCACCCAGTTCAGCCCTTCCAAGGAATCAGTGCTATCACTGTTCAGCAGGATTGGGTCCTAAGCCATCATCTTTCTAAAAGTGCTTTTGATAATGCAGTAATTCCCTTAGTTAGAGTGCCTGAGCACTGAAATGGCATCTCGACCCTGAATCAATCTGGGATGCACTTTGTGCACTGCCATCTATCTGAAAAAATCCATTAGTGCAAGGTGGAGATCTGACCTGGGATGGGTGCAGGTGTTAGTGCTCTGGAAGCTGCTGGAGTTGCTGAGCTGCCATAGGAAAAGGAGGTGAGCAGGCACGGATGTGTAGTTGTATGTACAATGCAGCAGAGAAGTTTCTATGCTTTTGTCTCTCTTTTACAGGAGAAAATGGCAAAAAGGTGTTTGCCGAGTTTTACCTGCAATTCTTCACTATCCAGCAGTATTTACAGATATCACACAGTAAATTGGAGCAGAGGTAGTTTTCCTATTGGTTGCATCAGTGATTCTGTGAAAGTGAAAATATTATTCCAGTCTGGGAAACGGTAAAATCACAAGAAAAATTTGCTGTGGGGAAGGCAGCAAACTCAGTCATGTATGCATTATTAAACAAGAGTATTTGCGCTTGGCATGGGAAGGGTGTTCTCTGAATGACTTAGGGGTTCACAGCATTATTTAAGAGATCCCATGTGCAGTCACAGACAATTTATTTATATTGCCTACAGGTATTTTCCTGGTTCATCTCAAATACTGAGGTACAAAAGGGTTACAGCAGATGCCACTTGAATAAAACGGGTTGAAGTGGAATGGTCAGAGAGTATTATAATTCAGATAAATATCTATGAGCAGCTACTTTCTTGTCTATATTTGAAATCACATATTTTAGTGCATGTGTGGATGGTTTAGTTTAGAGCATGCTAATTGAATTTTGGAAGGCTTTATGGATTGAGAGGAAGTAGTCATTTTCCAATTTTTCTTCTCCATTTCTTTCTCAGATGGCATTACTCCCAAAACTTGAATCTTACAATTAGATAGTCCACAGATGAAGCTTGATATGGCTGCCTAATTGCAGTCCCTACTTCGCCTCTGCCTGTATTTGCCAGGCAGCAGAATGAGAGAAGGCAAAGAAAACAAAAAGTACAAACAAAAAACAAGGGGGAGAGAAAGGTCATGAAGTATTCTGTATATAAACAATGGAAGTCATTTGGAAACGATTTAAAATGCTCTCCATGAAACTCCTTTTATGCCAACTGCATTTGTTGCTGGTGGTGAATGTAAAGCTTTCATCTGCTGTAATGTGGGTTGGACACTGATGGAGACAGCCAACCCATGACCCTAACCAAAGGCCTTCTCCTTTCTCCCCACTAAACATTATCTTAAGCAGAACAGTGATTTATGTTCATTCCATTTAAAGGTGTTTAGGAGACAGGAATTAGAAAATGGACAGCTTTGTTCTCTCTCTTTAACTGCACAATCATGGTTGTGGCTAATGAGCTACCAGGGAATGTGCTGCATATCTTGCTGAGATACGCGAGCTTTTCCAAATTTTTCGCAAGGCTTTCTTTTACTATTATTTTTCAAAGTGAGTACTGAAGTAATGAGAATATAGAGTTACTTACTGCATGTTTAAACCTATAGGCTTCAAGATTACTGTACTGAGGGATATACACTTGGGTATTTGTTTCCTGTTCTTCTTTTAAGAGAGGAACAAAAGCATGATGCCAGTTTTGGGCTCTCTTGAAGCTTGGTTATTAAAACCCCGTTACCTTAAATCATTGATCTGTCAATTCATGCCAAATACAGAAAGTAGACCATCCAAGTGATTACAGAACCTGAGGATTTGGTTCAGCAGAACACTGATTTGCACACCCAACTTTTTATTTAAAGTGTTTGCTTAAGCTCATCTCTACTTGCTGAGATGAACTGGATTTAAGAAAATGGTGAAAGTTAGGCATGTGATTAAATGCTTTGTTGAATAAGGCAAAACCTTTAAAACTAATGTCTTTGCTTTGTAGTAAACAGAACTGCAGGACAGTTCCTCCAGGAGAGTAGAGTGAAGGGAACAAGTAGGGGGAAAAGCCAAGTTCTTGGGGCGAGGGGTATCAAATCAGGAACTTACTGATGGGTAATAGTGATACTGAAAGGGATTGAGAATGAGTCTGGAATAGGATTTGATTACAGAAAAGCATGGTTTGTGCTTGAGCTGTCAAGAAAAAGGTACCATTTTGGCGAACAAAGAGGTGGGATTCCTTTTTTATAAGAATCTGTTGCAAACACATGTGAAA
The DNA here is from genome assembly GCA_013397075.1 of Rhabdornis inornatus. Classification (NCBI taxonomy): domain Eukaryota; kingdom Metazoa; phylum Chordata; class Aves; order Passeriformes; family Rhabdornithidae; genus Rhabdornis; species Rhabdornis inornatus. The sequence goes on along the minus strand of VWZS01000305.1, from coordinate 35,345 downwards.
ACTGAATATCAACAGGAAAATATTGACAATTTGACTGAAGCTCAAAGAAGAGCAACAAAATACTCACGGGTCTGGAGGAACTAGCTTGGAGAGAAATATTCAAAAATAGACATCTCTAGTGTGGGACTGAATATGGGGAGATGGGTTAACTAGTTAACACGGGGACTGCTTTGACTAAAATACATTTCAAACACAGACATCTGTGTTTGAAATGTATTTTAGTCAAAGCAGTTAGATTTTTTTCCCTGCCTTGTGTGAGAGAATACCTAGGACTGAATGGAGAAATTGAGGAAATAAAAGTTTAAGATGAATTCTGGGCCAAAACTCAGCAATAAAAAAATGTATTGTAGCCTATATTAGCCTCGGTGAAGTGCAAGCCCCCACAACTCTTCAGATGTTTAAAATAAGAGTACGCAAATTTTTGGCACATGTACTGGGGAAGGCAATCCTGCATTTTCAAGGAGATGAAGTACAAGATCTAACAACCCCTTTTCATGCTTCTGTTTTGTTCTAGTTTCAGCTGAAGGTTACAGGAGATCAAATCCGAGGCTAGCCAACTTTACCTTGGATTCCAGTGCTGAGACAGTTGTGTTTTGTGCTTTTATAATGCAGGATTCAACTGCAGGGCCATCATGCGGGCTGAGGTTGAGTCAGTGATGGGATGGTGGATGTACAAGGATTAGCTAAAGTAGATATTTTGGTAAACAGCTATGGGTTAGTAATTTGTTTGTTTTCACTTTTGGAAACGATGAGCATCTCAGGTGGTGTAGAGGGCACAGAGGTGACAGGGTGATAGCTTCCTCTCTTTCTTGACAGTTTCTGCAGCATTTTTTTTTTAATCATTTGAGGATGCTTACTGCCATCAGGTGCAATGATGGATAGCAGGTACTGCTGCTTCACTCCTGTCCCACCATCAAAATGCCCTGATCTCAGCATAGCTGTCTCCTGTGATCTGGCTAGTCAGTGTGCAGTGCAAGTCCTGATGACCTCTACCACCAGTGGTATGGTTTCTAGAAGAGACTGAGAAAGGGGGAGAGACATAGAAATGATCTTTCCAAATGTCTCCATCATCCACATAAATTGGGAGAAGACTTAACCAGGGAATGTGCAGGTTCAAGGTATAATGACAGCTTTCTTGTGGAACCTTTTCCTGGAATGAAGTTAATATACTGGTTTATTCCAATTCACTTTACTCAAAGCAAGCATTCAGGAAAAAAAATGTTGTGCAGACTGATATCATCAGGGAATGTTTTCCAACATCCATGCCAATTGCAGAGGAGGAGGTGGATTTCCCTCTGCTGTGCTTTATGGATACCTAACAGCCAACTGTTTAAATAAGCCTATTTTGGTAAATAAGCCATAAGGTAAAAAACAAATGATCCAGAATGACCCTTCTTAACATCTTAATGATTAAAACAGTAATCCTGCAGGAGTATCACATACAGGAGAAGGCTGATCTGGGATACAGCTGGTTGGTTTTGACTTTGACAGTGCAAGAAAGGAGTGTTTTGAAGTAGTGGAAGACAGATTTAGGTCTTCTGTGTGTAGTATAACATGGAAAAAATTGGTCTGTCTATTAAAAACCAGTACACTCCCAATACCCTCCAGGTGTATTTGTTCATATAGAAATCCTCTGAGAGGTAAGCCAGGTGCTTGTCTCTGGGAGTTGGTGGATAGGCTGGTGATGGAGGTCTGAGAAGAGGTTCATTTTGAAGGAATGAAACTGAAGGAAGCTTTGTTTTTTAGGCAGAACGTAAGGATTAAGACTGAGGTTGATTGCTAATGCATTACTTCTGCTAGAGGGACAGTTTTTTGGGGGATGGATGATTTGTTTGTAGATGGATAAATCAGATAAATAGAACTCATACAATTGATCAGGTGGATCAAGCTTGGTAGGTGCTGGTAGTCAAACTGTGTAGATTGGTTTACTTAGAATTATTTGTGTGTCTTAATAACACTCTTCTGTCTAAGTGTGTCTAAGATCAGGCTTGTTGGATGGGATAGTTTAGACTGAAAGGTACTGTGTAAATGTAAGATTATTATCTCTCCTTTGCAGGAAGATGCTAGGTCAACAGTAATCTTAATTACAACTTGTTTCTGTTAATAGATCTTTATTTTTAGAGTTAAGTTAAATGAGGCTTTAAAGTGCTTTTATACAGGTACTTTTAATGTAGTGTTACCATGTAGGATGTGGGGTTTTGTATACTGGATCTTAACAATACTTATGGAGGAACAGTTTCTCCATGTCCAGAGTGGATTAATATACAGCTATTCTGGCATGGCAGGTTGTCTCTATGTAGGTTTTAAAGGGACCTGTGCCCTACACACAGTGTAAAAATGCTTCAGGTCATAACAGCTCTGCCTGGGGTAGAATACAGTGAGGATTTAATAGTATTTTTAACAATTCTGTTTAGATTTATTTATTCCTTTTAGGAAGCATTTTGTCAGGGAAGCAAAGAAGAAATTAAATAGAAGGAGCTGATAAAGGTGTGAGGTGAATTTAGGGAAGTGGATTGCAATAACCAGAATGAGAACATGCTCTTAGAATGAGCACTGGTTCTTCTGCCCTTATGAGAAGTATTTCAGCAATGACAAATAAGTTTGTTTCATCTGAAAGCAGCAGATTGCTTCCTAGTATTTTGCTGGTCTGACATTCTGTGAAATTGTGTTATATCCTAATTCAGTGGCTGTTCTGTATATAGACTAAGAGCTTGCTATTTTCCACCAAGTGAAGCATTCCCTCTCCTTCTGCAGTGGTAGAGGTATTTTGGTGTTAGAGGTCCGTGGATTAATCTCTTCTGATGACTTCTGATAGATGTTGGCATGACTCAGAAGAGAGAGTTGCATTTGCTGAATAAGCGATCTGCTTAGTTCAGAGTCTTTCTCAGAGGTGGGACCTTTGCTTAGCAGTGAAATCTGTGGAGATCACAGCACAGGGTGGTATGGTTACTGACACATCAGAGTGCGGCAGTGGTCCTCTGCTGGCAGATTTGGATGTGAGCAAGCACTCTGTGGATTTACTAGCTGTAAATGAGTGGTCTGCTCACGCATCCTCATGCCTCTCACGCACACATCCTTCTGGCTTCTACTGTCTTCAGGCAGAGCGTAAGTGGAAGTACTGGTGACAGGCTGTTCCGTTAGAAAGCTGATAATTTAAAGATCCTGGAAAGTGCATTTGATTTAGAATCTTCTGTATGTTGTCGTTCCATTAGTTTGCCTAAAGTGGGCATCTCTCTGGTTAATTTCATTTTAGCTAATGAAGGCACCCTTGGCCATTTTTTTGGTTCAAGTTTATGCATATCTTCAGAGTAAGAGGAAATACCACTTGTGCTGATGAATCTTTTTCTGCAGTGTAATCTCCCATTTCATATGAACCAGAGAGCCATTACCATTTAATTCATTGACAGGCAGCGAGGGTACGTGCCTTTTCAGTTCCTAGAGGGACCTGGGCAAAACTTGAGCAAGAGCCTCAGTGTGCTGTTGCCAGTCTACTTAGCTACCCAGTTTCTTGTCAATTCTGTAAGCTTAACACTATTATGTAAAAGCATGTGAAACCAGGTATGGTGTGTATGTCATTAGTTGGGTTTTTCAGTTTTATTCTTTGTGATATGCTTGCTTAACTTCTGTATCATTTTATAGAACAAATGTAATGTGTAGTTTATATTGTTTTCTTTACAAAAGAGAAGGGAGCTGTAAATCTGCCCTACAAAGGAAACTATGAACATTTTTTTAAGTAAAAGGAGGCTGGAAAATTGGAATTTCTTTTTCAGTGTCTTGGAGAATACTAAGGGAGATTATATAACTGCATGAAGTCTCTGGGGAAAAGGAGAAGAAGCCTTGCTGATAATGAAAGAACCTAGTAGCTGCTTAATGTAATCCACTCTTCATGGAAAATGATGAGAAGGGAGAGATGGGAGACCTGCACAGTCAGATCAGGCTTCATTTGTTCAAAGCTGAAAGTAGGCAGCACATCTGATGGGCAAGTTGGTATAAGGCCAGCTTGCTGGTCTGACACCTATGTTTACCTTTTGCACATTAACTGAGTTGATTCTGTTCAGTGTTATATGCTACAAATAAAGCAGAAATTATAAAAGTAATAGTTTTCAGGTTCATCTTGCCCAAGAATTGAGGGAGTAGTTTGAAGTGAGTCAGTCAACTCACTGTAATCAAACAATTCTTCTATACCTCAAGTATAAATGCTGCATGAGTAGCTAGGCAGAAAGGACTAGTGGTCATCTTGAAATGATGAAGCAAATAAGTTTCTTTTGATTCTCCAGTGTCAGAAAGGCTACCCAATGAAACTGAATATTGATTTGAAAGCAGAAGGTTGAATTTGATAATCCTGAAGATGAGATCCCTTGCATCATTGAACTGCATCTTCAACCTTGATAGCTTCAAGCTTGATGCACTCTTTGCATCATTGAAGTACAGCTGTGATGATCACTGAAGTCACAGTTCTAGGTGTCAGTGGCACTTCAATGTAATTTTTTTGTAGAGGAATCATATTTTATGGGGGGACAAAGAGTAAGAGTCACTCATGGTTTTAAACACGAGGAAAATGAAGTCGTCTAAGTTGGTGAGAAACCTCCTTTCATGCTAATACAAAATGAGCAATATAGAGTGAGATGTAAGCTTGTATGTACTGCCGTTTCAAAGACATTTAAATTCACTAGTTCACTGTTAAACTGATGAAGGAAAAGGACAATGCAAAACTCAAAACCATACCTAAGTGAAACAGCACTTCTGTTAATGCAAGGTGTTTAGTGAATATGAAAAGTATTCAGAAAGTGGCTAGAAGCATCCATGCAAGACAAAATGCTTACCTTTGTAGTGCTCCCAGCCATGTCTCTAAGGGATGCCATGGGATGGCTGTACAACAAGGAGTTGTTCTGTAAGTGCCTGAGGAGCAAGCGTAGTAGTGGCAGAAACAAATTGAAATGAGGACTTCTGAGGTAGGTTTGTCCTGATGCTAAGTTCATCTTGGTGAGAGAGAACCATCTGTATAATTAGCAGTTGTCTGGAAACAAAAAAGAGTATTTAGGCTTCCTTTCTTCAGTTACTCATGGACATAATTTGGGGAAGTTCTTATTTTCACTTTTGCCTGTACACTGTTGTCCTCAGTAATGCAACTTTGTTTAAATAGAAGTTGAATGTGATTTCTCTAAAGACTTTTTATACTGCATTGTATAATTCTTTTGTATTTTTATATAAATATAAAAATTCCCCAGGGAAGTGAAAATTTTAGGAAGGCATTTAATGATGGTTTCAGAAGGATTTCTAGCAGCTACAGCCTGATGATGCTCCAGTTCTGATGGAAACTTTCTTCATCTAACTTGCGAATAACTGACATCAGATATCTGAGAAAAATACTGAAAGAGATCTCAGTAGCTATAAAAACTGAATAGCAAGAAATGCTTTACATGAAGATGGAGAACAGGAAGAAGTCTGACCTACAAGGAAAAAGTCTAAATGCCCACAGTGAGTAGAGTAAAATAATAGCCTGAATATGTTGCCAGAAATAAAAACTTTCTAAAGTTTTTTCTAGTGGCAAGGATGCAGAGGGATCCTAGCATGGGTTGTATGGACACTGTGGGGCTTTATTAATTAAGAATTTGATAGATGTAACTATGTTGTCTCGAAAGAGTGCAACTGATCCTATTGCATGGCTGCTTCCAGCTTTTTTTGTCTGTGATTCTCACCAAGCCCTACAGTGAGTGGGATAACAGGAAGTGAGACAGTCAGAAGGAGCATGGTTTCCTAACTTAAACTGAAATCCAGATGATCAGTCTGTTACCCCTGTTTGTGTCAGAACAGTGGAATATATAGCAGCTGAGTTGTAGGAGATGCTGGCAGCTGAACATGGATAGTTCAGGCTTGAAAATTTTCTTCCCCTGTCCAGCTAAGTGTGGGGCATTTTTGCCATGCTGCACAGTTAGGCTTGATACATTTTGATAAATTCACTTTGTCATGCATGATCCCATGCTAACACAACTTGAGGTTCAGACCTGGCTCGTGCAAAACCATCCTGAAGCAAGCATAGCTGGAGAGAAAATTAATCTGTCTTCAAAAAGCTTTTGTAGCCATATCCCAAGTTGTTAAGGCATCCCTGAAAATAAACGAAAAGAATGGTAGATCTTACTGTCTAGAGACTTACAACTCAGCTACTGTGTTTTTGTGTGTTTTGAGTTGTATGCTTTCAGTTTTGGACCATGTTGGGGGAATAATCATGTTACAAAATTAGTTTGGTAGTCTGCGGTTTGTGTTTTTAATATAAAATGCTTTGTGGAGTTCTTGCAGTGTTTCCAGTGGCTGTCTTCAATCAGAGGAAGAAAGTTGCTTGAGTTCTGGGAAGCATGTGGGGAAACAACTAAGATTCCATTAGACCCTAGTTTCTGCTTTTCTCCAGATGTTTACTCCATAAATAGTAGTAAAAGTAGCACGTAGACCAATAAAAATAACATAGTATATTAGAAGTACCAGAATATGAGTTCTTTTGGCAGACAATGTTGAACTCTCCTAGAAAACAAATTAGTTCTTGTGCATTATGTGTTCATGGAGGTTAACATGAGTAATGAGTCAAATGTTCTTTTAAAATGTATGGGGCCAGATTCAGATCTCCAGTGATTTAAATTTTGAGTAATTCAAAAGATATTTATGAGTTATACTTCAATAACAGATTACAATCTGGTTTGTATTCTGTACAATTTTAATAAGGTTATAAAAGGGAAATTCATCTTCATTTTCCAAATGTGTAGCAAGTTACATAATTAATCCAATGTTGTCTTCATTCTGGAGGAGGCTGTTTAACTGGAATTTCTTTGTCAAACACCATGCAGACAAGCTCATGTGGTGGTAACATTAACTCATGATAGAGTTATCCAGATACACAGTTCTATCATTAACTTGAATTGTTTTCAGTAGAGAAAGAACACGTTGCTGAAGAGAAGAAAGCATGCAATTTTTGCAGTCACTATGCAATTAGCTCATATAACCCCTGTGCTCGTCATGCTTTGTGTAAGATCCAGGGTGACCAACTGTAGGTCATTTATGTGAGAACAAAGACCCTGGGGCTGAGAGACAGTTTATTAGGATAATACTGTGGTGTGAAGATCAACTGTCACAGCAGTTGCCAATGGAAGCGTGTCTGTATTTATTGAATGCTTGCATAAATAAGAGTTGCTTGAGTTGGGGTGTTTTGAATACTAAAGGATGGGGAAAATAACCAGATAAATGGTGGTGGTGTGAGCACGGAGCCGAACTCGCCTTGTTTTCTGCAGGCTCCTGTTTAGTGGTGATGGCTCTGTGGATTTTCTGGTGCAAGGTTGAGTGCCTGCCATTTTAACCATGGGATGTTCATAATTTTTGCCCTTTAATCATCCACTTATTTTCATTAAAATGAAGGGACCTCTGTCAGTTTTGGCCACTCTTATCCAATGTCACCCAAAGTTAGCAAGGAAAAGGGAGGAGAAACAGATTAAGTTGCTGACAGAGCATAATTTAAGATTCGTTCTCAGGAAGTAGAGCTAAAAAGTATTTTTCCCAGATGTTTCTCTTTCCAGATAGAAAAAAGAAAAGTTGAATTGAATTCTTTCATGCATGTCAAAGACTACAAAGTGTGTTGTCACTTGCTGGTGCCTCAGTGTATTTGTCATTGGGAAGCCCACAGCAATGTGCTTTCTAAATGGTTTATGAAAAATGGACATGTAATCTGTTTAAAACAAAATAAACTTGTTGCTTTTATCTGTTAAAGCAAAACAAAGCTGCTCTTGTTTGCAGACTACTTGATGACCTTAGCGTGTATGTCATGGCACGTCTGGTGCACTGTTACAAACCAAAGTAAGAGAAGCAAGTTCTTTGTCACAGAGTCTCATAAAGCATTTTCTGTGTATGTTTTTCTACTAAAAATCTTTGATAATCTGTCATTAAATATGAAAGCTTCTTATTTCAGCTTTACAAGAACATCAGATTCTTCTCTCCGAAGTACAAAGAAAACTCCGTGCTTAAGATTCAGTTTTGCAAACCCTTCCCCCTTCTTGAAACATTCATGTGGAAATACACCATTAACTGTGAAATTCCCTAGCAACCTTAACAGCCTAGAAGAAGAGATCCAAACCCCAGGAATACTCATTTCTCAAGAGCATTTGTACTGTCTTTTGTTAATATTCATTATATTCTAATAAATGATTTGATAAATTCTTTCCAGGGTCTCTCCTATTTTTTTCTCTCCATTCCAGTGGTTGTTTTGTTGGAACAGTGCAATATTCCCCCTGGTGGGAAGTGGAACCCAAAGCTTCTTACCATGTCTCCTAGAAAGCCTTCAAAAATCCACTTCATGGTGATTCCTTTGCCAATTTCTTTGCCAGTCCACATTTTTTTCTCTTTTTCTTTTTTTTTTTTTCAGTGATGAATAAGTCTTTGACAGCTGATAGAGGAATTATTAGTACGTTATAGCATAATAAATTGCTTGCTAACTCAGCTTTGGGAGAGAAGTCATTCTTTCATATACATGGTGGCAGTAATATGTAGTACCTTGATGGGTTTTCTACCTCAGTTCTCTCACCTAGTAAAGGCTAGTCATCCTTGCAAATCCACACCTGATGCTATGGTATGCAGCATCTCAGGTGTCTCAGTGCAGAGAATCATTCAGGCGTTGCTTCAGCTCATCCTTAATCCCACAGGAGCTGAGAGGTTCTGGCAAAAAAATCCCAGTGCTTGATGGATACAGGGCTGAACACTAACATGAAATCAAGTGACACCTCATTAGCCAATGAAATTAATTTCACTTACTTTTATTCCAGCTCTGGTTTCTAGAGTAATTTTTGGGAAGGCTTGTAGAGCTGTGGTAGTTTGTTGGGGTTCATTTGGTTTGTTTGTTTGTATGGGCTTTTTTGGTTGGTGGATTTTGGTTGTTTCTTTTTTTAAACTGTAAGCAGTCCCTTCGGTATGCCTGTCTCTCTACCACTTTTTGTCTTCTTTCATTTTTATAATCCTCCTTTCTCCTTTTTTTTTTTTTTTTAAATATCTGTGTCCCATGTCTTTTTACCACAACCTCTGTTTCTTTTATAATTCAGATGTGTTATTTTCTGTTTAATGCACTGTCTTCTCTGTTGCTTTCCTTTTCTTTGCTCTCTTCATCCTTTTTACTTACTTTTCCCACTATTTTATATTTTGAAGCTCTGTCCTAAAGATTCTAATTAATTTATTTCTATAGGGATAGAGTTGTAGACTACTCTAGATTTCCTTTTTTGTATTGTGCAAGTGAGAGAAATGCGCCCATGTCATATGAAGCAAAGATGGGTAGTGGATGTAGCCCAGCAGTGCTGTATGGCCACACTTAATTTCTTCTTGTTCCAAGGCTTATAAACTCAAGTTTCTCACTTGAGTTCAGGGCTCAGGTAGGCTTTCCTGTCACCTTGCTCTCAAAAGCAATTTTCTAATAGCAATCTCTGTTTTGCTTCTTGCAGTATATTGGATCAGTAGTATAAGAGGCGACCCACGCCTCTTTAAGTGTAATAGTTTTGTACAGTTTGTTAGAATGTTCATGTTTTTGCATGAAGAAAGCTTTGTTTTTATATAGGGATCCTTAATCTGAAGCAGTTGTTCCAAAGAAAGGGAAATTTGTGCCATTTATGTTATTTTTTATTAATAATAATATTATTATATTTATGTTTAATTATTTTTAAGTGGGTAAGTCAATTTGAGAAATGTGGTTATATATCGCTAAAGTCCGTAATCTTAAATGTTAAAGAAACATTCTCACATGTCTTAAGCATCAAAATTTCAGTATGAAATAGGTAGTACTATTGGAAAGCTCAATGAGTGGTGAGGCAAAGTAATTAAGGGAAAGTAAATAATCTCTGAGGTTCTCGTTCCCCATGAAACTAATTTTGTATCTTATCCTTCATGTATTTAAAAATAGTTCCCTGCTAATTCAAGATGCTTGTGTACTATGTCTGTGAAGAGCACTTCAGTCCTACTAAAGGGATGGCAGATTAGGGAGTTATTTGAAACAGACTTTTTTTTTTATTTTAAGAGACACTTTCATTTGGGCAATCTTAAGTGAACAAATCTTGCTGGAAAATTAGCTTGATGTACAGCAAGACAGCAGGTGATCGGCCAATCATTTTGCGAGGGTTTATGACAAGGAAACGTCTGGTTTTGTCTTTAAAGGCACACAGATGACAGTACTTTCTCGACAAAGATGAGCTCTTCTCCTCAGTCTAGTAAGGCCTTAAATGTTCTGCCATACATGCTTTCCTGTTTTACCTCTGTTGTTTGGAATATAGATTATTTTATTTTTTTCCTTAGACTAATAAAGTATACCTTGGGAGAGGAATGGGATGTGTTAGAAGGGCAGGACTGCTCTGGAGCTGCAGTTCTGCTGTGCACGAGTCCGACAGTGGTCTGACAGGAGAGTGACAAGATTGCACTGTCAACTCCATCAGTATCTTCTGTAGTTATCTTAAGAGGGCTAATAAATCTCTGTGACATGTCTCCAGGTTTCTGTGCTGAAGAAAATTACTATAATTTATTTATTTATTTCTGTGTGCTTTCTGCTCATGAACTCCTGAGGCCTTCTGTTGCCCAAACAGGCATAATGCATATGTAGATTTTTTTTTCTTAGGGAGGTGCAGGTAGTGAAATGAGGCAGCAAGGCTGGAATAGCAAAGGGGCTCCATTTGTGTGTACAGTGTGCATGAAGCATGGTGCTGGGCTGAAATGTGTGGAGGGAGCACACGGGCTCGCTCTGGGCATGTAACATAACTGCAAGGATTAGCAGCTTATGCAGTAGGTGTAGTGCAACCCCTTGGGCTCTGAACTGCCTGCCTCAGGTGTTGGGAGGATCTGCTCAGTGTACAGGAACCCTGCAATTACAAGGTTCAGTCATAGCAGTTACATGCCTAAAGTAGACACTGCAGATGTATTCCCTCGCATCAGATGAGGATGCATGTAGCTTATTAAATAAGGATGCCAACCTGTTTGATAGTGAATTTAGAGGAGCTGAAGATGGTCCCTTTTTTTTCCAGATCTGCAGCCTTCTAAGATGTGCTGGTAAAGCTTTCCTTAAATCTTTTTAATGTATGTTAGCAGAGACTTTCTGGTTAATTAACTGCAGATCTTTGTGCAAACTTAGAAGGACTGGAACTTCATGCATGTGTCCTGCTGTCATCCTCATGCTCTCTGAAATCACTGAGGAGTTCTGTGCAGAAAAGGTCAGTGCTTGGTCAGAGCCCTGCAGATTTGGTGAAAGAAAATAAAACTATCATTTAACATTCTTGAGAGCAGGTAAACCTATTCAATGTAAAGGAAATTCTGTGACCTGTTATCTAGAGCAGGAAAGCTGTTTTTTATTAATCGATCAAACCAAATGTTGAAAATAATAGGAAAAATTACTTGAGGGTGGGAAAAGCAGAGTTAAGGAATATTAGTAGGCAGCTGGTACTGTTTGTGAAAATAGACTATTCTTAAAGCTTTCATATTCTTTGTGTAGTGTATAGGAAAAAAGCTTTCCCTTTTTTTCCCGAGAGAAGCCATGATTTTATCTCAGTAATTGAAAATAATGTCTGAAGTTGTTCTTAACTGAATTTACATGAACCCCTTTTATAATCTGTTGTTATCTTTCAGGGAATTTCTCAGTAAATGCTGCTGCCTGTGCTTGGATGGCACGATCCTATATAGAAAACAAGGCCGAGCACATCCTATTCATGACTCAAAGAACAGCATTTCTAGCCTAATTATGGTGCCATTTGGCAGTGATGCTGTAGTTAAAGGTGATTGTTGGTGTTTCTGTTATAAATTGTGTGTACTTGAATGACTTCATTCATGCCAGGCAGAAGCCTGACTAGCTATTTACTTACTCATCTTTTTTCCCTTCATTAAAAATCCCTAAGTGCAGTCAAGTTTTGAATTTCTTTGGTAATATCTGTTAATCTATCAGTCTATTTGTTATAAAAATACTATACTTTTCCTTCATTTCAAAACTTCCTTCTGTTGTGCATCACATGTGGTAACTGGTTGGTGACTTGCATCACTCAGCACTGTGAGTTGCTCAAAGCAAGCCATGCCTGTGAAAGAGGGGAAAAGAAACACCAGAACATATGGAATTGTCTAAGTTGAGCAATCTGTGCACAGTTATGTCTGCAAGCAGAGATGATTTCAGTTGCTGCAACTGGGCAATATTAATATGAGGACTTCTTGCTTCCTAGGGAACATGGCCAAGTTCCTCACAGTTCCATGAACACTGTCCCTCTAGACATCACTCAGTAGTCAGATCTGTCACACTTGCATTAATATACATTAACTATTCTGTCATTTCCTGCTGCATAATGACCAGTGCTAGGTACAGTTGTATTTCTGTGTTTCTGGAAGAGATGGGAAAAAAACTCAACTATACTCAATTAGAAAATGCTTTTAAGCAGTTCCCTCAAAAAAATGCACAGTGAGTTATACAAAAATAGTGGTTAATGTGGGATTTTTTTCAAAGCATCTCCTACCCCAAATGCTTTTTGTCTTTTTTAATTAGGCAAAGGGCCTCATCTGAAGTCTGTTGAACTTAGTGTGTGTTTCCTGAGTGACCTTCTAATGTCTGTTCAAGGCTGTGGAGGGCCCCAAAGTGGTAATGCTGAGAGGTGTAATTGGCCCTATAAATCTCAGTGGGTCATTAATTCTAAATCTCAATAATGTTAAGACCAGGATGCATGTAAATGAAGCAGAGTGATGAGCATAGCAGAAAGATTTATACAAGCATTTTCTTGCTTTGCTTTGCCCAGTAGTAGAAATTGTAATTTTGGCATAGAAACTTGCTTTCTGCCTTATAATCAATTCCCTTATATTACCTATGTGTTTTTGGAAATTTATAAATGCATCTTCTTGGGGAAGATGGCTGGGCATTTTTTTCTTTGCCTATCAGAAGGTAATAGAACATGACTTGTAAATCTCTGTAAGATGAATATAAGGTCTTCAACTCTAAAAATTTAAGTGGATAAACAAATTTTCAAAATGTCATTGCACATAACACTTGCTCCTAATAATCATGGAATCATAGAATGGTTTGGGTTACAAGGGACCTTTAAAGATCATCTAGTTCCAATTCCCCTGCCGTGGCAGGGATGCCACTCACTAGACCAGGTTACTCAGACCCCCATCCAGCCTGGCCTTAAACACTTCCAGGGATGGAACATCCACAATTTCTGTGGCCAGCCTATTCCAGTGTGTCATCACTGCCACAGTGAAGAAGAGACAGTTCAAATTTTAAAGCGCACATGTGAGTTTTGGTTTGGGCCTGTGGTGACAGGCTCCTGAAGTGTGCAGGTCTGTAGCTGGCACACAGGTACACACACACAGGGGATGCCCATATCAAAGTGAGCTATGAATTCACCATCTCTGCAAGTACTTTATGAGAATTGCTAATGAAAGCCTTGTTGTTACTCAGTGTGACCAGAAAGGCTTTTCAGTGTGATCCTTTTGAAAAAGAAAGGAAAAAAGGAAAAAAGAAAGTCTTACTTGGCTTGGCTCAGTAAGAATATTTATCTTGTTTCCACCAATCAGAAATTATTTTAATGTGCCCTTATCTCATGGTATGTGGGGGGGAGGGGGGTGGTTGTTGCTATATTAGCACATAAACAAGGTGTCAAAAAAAGAAAATTAATCAGTGCTGTGGTGGGGATTTTGCCCTATGTCTTTTGATTGCCAGCTGTGTGTGTCCAATCCATTCTAAAGTCCTCTTTCCACTTTCCCTTGGTACAGTTTACCCTTCTTTGCTTCAGTCCTCTGACAGGGATTGTTCACAGGGATAACCTTTGCACCTTTCCTTCAAGGCCAAAAGACCGCCAGTGTATCCTAGCATAAACAGAACACTGGGAGGAAACAGTTAAGATAAAAAAAATACAAAAACACACAAAGAATTAAAAAAAAAAATCAAGTTTTTAAAAATTAAACAGGCCATTTATGTGGGAAATTGAGTATTGGTGTTTTTATGTAATCTGAGGTGGAAAGGGAATTGTTTGATATCCCATACTGTTCTGATATAACAGCACATTCAGGTTTTCTGAAAAATGTATTTGTCATCATATCTACCTCTATTTATAATTGAAAAGAGAAATTATGAAAGCTTATTTCTTGGTCTCTGGCTTTTCTGTGCAACGCATGTGTATTGCCATACCAATTCTGAGAGACTTTAAGGATTATCCTTACAAATGCTGCTCAGGCACTTAGCAGCAATGGGGACTTAGGTGGGAGGAAAAGAAAAGGCAGGGTTTGTTTGTTCCTGTGCAGACACTTCCCTCTGTTCTTCAGGAATGAGCTTCAGTTTCAGTTTCATCTGTAATTTTGTGGCAAAGCAGTGACTTTGACTACAACTTTGTTTTTTGTACAATGGATGCCATCAAGCTTTTTACTGTATCTGGAATAGTTCTGTATTCTTTTTTAAATCTATCTTTAATCTTGTGTTGGTGCCCCTAACAAACATTAGTATTCATACACAAAATACTACATGATATACTTAACTTGCCTAAGCTAGAGCCAAACCCAAGGGAAGTGTAAGAGGACCTGAAATAGATCAGCTGATGAGTATTTCTATTGCAGAGAGCATGAGGCATGCTTTGGTTCTGTTTTGAAACAAGAAAAACTAGGTCAGGATCTGGGATAATGAGAAAAGGTGTAGCAAGAACTTCTCTGCTGTAGATGAACCAGAATCTGATTCAGGCCAATCAGACTGTTTTTTGCAGAGAAGGATCAAATTCAGAATAGCTGTGAAGCTGCTTTAAGCCAAACCTGTGCTTCTGGCAGAGCACAAGTCTGCTGTGGTTTCAGAAATGGTTGATTTTTGAGAACTGTCAGCCAGTCAGCTTACACACCAGTCAGGTTACACCAAATATTGCCAAATAAAAGGTTCTAAAATCTTAATTCTACACATCTAACCAGAACAGACTTGCAGTTTTCAAGACAGGTAGGACTTAATTTTGTGTGATAACATTTCTTTCTGCCACATTTGTGTATTTAAATTGGAATATAATCCCGGGTTCTAGAATAGATAGCATTTTCCCTGCTAAGAAACTTGTCTGGGGGTAGTAGAATAGCAAAACTCTTTTTAGTTTTGCTATTTAGTTTATGAAACCTTGTTTATTGTCTTTCTGTCTATGCCACAGATTTTTTTTTTACTTAAAATTATGGTAGCATTGGAGTTAGTGTTGGAGGATGTTCTTCTTTTTTTCTATGTTTGAGCTTCCATTTCGCAGATAAGAAGATCAGGATAAGAACATTCACAGGATCAACACACTCCTCTGGATTGTCATTACAGGCACAGAAAAGAGATGGATGGTAGAACTTCACTTCTGTGGGCTCTGTGGTGTCATTCCCTTAAATGATGTGAATGGGAGAATTATCCCAGTGGTTGTTTGTTATGATCCTTCTCTTTGTAAAGGTCGTTGCTAATTGCTGTTCATCATTTTGGAGAGACTATGTTCAAATATATCTTTGAATATTCATCTTCCATAGATTTGTGTCTAGGGGACTTAGAAGTGACAACAAGAGTACATAATATAAAAAACCCCAATTGCACATAAGCATTTTCAGTTCTTAAAAGTGAAGGAAGGAAAGAAGAGGGCAAGTAATTTTCCTCATAATTTACCTGACTTCATCTCTCTAATTCCTGCCTCAAACCCTCCATTTCTGCTCCTCTACACCCTTAGTTTTGGTTAATGAAAAGAGGTCCTTTCTCTTGGTGAAAGCCAAGAGAAGCTGAGCAGCATTCATAACAACTTTGTAGTCCAACTATTTTCCTCTGTGTGCAGTATAGAACTTATTTTTCTTTATTCTATTTAAATAATTTGTTGTCAGTTTTTAAGTGTTTTGACTGAATCTTCAATGTTCTCTACATCAAAAATGTTGGTGTTCCTTTTTCAAGCTCTTAGAAAAACACATCCAAGGGGAGGAAAATGTATAGTTGTTTCTTCAGAATGCTGCTAGATTGTGATAAGAGTATCATTCTGACTAAGGTTTGATTTCTAATCTCATTTGTTTGGCTGCACAAACTTCTATGTTATATAAATATCACGGAGGATTATTTGCCTCAGTGCAGGGAAATTTTTCTTCTGAAAAAGCTTGATTTTTTTTCAGAAACTCCTTGAGCGAGTTGGTTTGGAAACTGCTGTATTTATGTAATCTCAGCATTCCATTTATGAATTCTGGTTTAGTTGCTTTATCATGGGATGCCTCCAGCAATATGCGGTTGGAGCCTGGAGCAGGAGTGATAGATGACCATTAGCCTTGGTGGTGCCCACTGGAGTGGGAACTACTGGTGCTGGAGTCTTAGGAAAAGTCTTCAGCCAAATTACTCTGCAGGGAAAGCAGTGGGAACATGCATTATTTTTTCAGAAGCAGAATAAAGTGAATTTATAAATAGGACCCTGGGGAACTTGCTGAACTCCAGGAAGCTAGGCTGACTTCTTCAGGAAAGCAGTTTGCTTTGCATGACTGTCTGTCCTAGAAGGAAGGAAATGTCCCATATGGGTGATAGGGCAATATGATGTGGTTCAGTAGAGCCATATGGGGGAAAAAAAAGCAATCCCATATTCCTGTTAGGTGTCTTGTTTCAGTGTACTTTAGGAAAGGGAAGCAGAGAAATACAAGTCTAAGTAAGGTAAAACTGACTGTATTAGCTCTGAGCTATGAATTCTATGTGTCTATAAGAATGTAGTTGGGAGAGAGTGTGATTTATCTAGCATGTTGTTTTTGATATCTTTGCATATCCAGATCACGTTTCTTTGAGGAAATAAAGGATGGGAGGGCTATCCAAAATGCATGTGACGCATGGTTCAGGTAGAGAGCAAGGACTGCCTAGTGTAGGCTGCTTGGGGACACCCTGGCTGGATATGTTGGGACCTGGATACAGTCATCTGGGAAGCTATCCAAACTTTTTGAAAATGTGTGAAAATATACTGTCCATGTCATATCAATTCCCTTAGAAACAAGTTACAGAATTTTACTGCCAATTGTGTTTTGAATTATATAGATTGGGAATCTATGCTTTTATTAATCAAGAATAGCAGGGGAACATAAGGTTCATTTGGTCCAACCAACCTTTTATGGCAAAAGAACATTCTAAACA
The DNA here is from genome assembly GCA_013397075.1 of Rhabdornis inornatus. Classification (NCBI taxonomy): domain Eukaryota; kingdom Metazoa; phylum Chordata; class Aves; order Passeriformes; family Rhabdornithidae; genus Rhabdornis; species Rhabdornis inornatus. Next base: position 18,238 of record VWZS01000305.1, on the reverse strand, counting down.
AGATGGCCCAGTACCCTCTCCAGCCAAATCTTAGAAATGTGTAATGTTGGGAAATCCACCACTTCCCTGAAGATATTATTCCTCAGGAGTAACTTGCACTCATTACCCCTTGTCTTTTCGGTGTGACTCACTGTAAAAGGGACCTCCATCACCTTTGTAGACTCCCTTTAAATACTGGAGCGTGATGAAAATGGTCTCCTCTAAGCCTTTTTTCCTCAAGGCTGAACAAAGCCTCTAGAAAGGCTGAGACAACTGCCTTTCTTCTTGTGCCAGGCTTCCCAGTCCTTTCATCATCTTTGTGGCCCATGTTTGGGCCCTCTCCATCCTGTCCACATCTATTTTGCTGTGGCCTGACTAGCGCTGAGTAGATAGGGACAATGCCTTCTTTATCTCTGCTAGGGATGCCCTTGATGGTGCATCCTGTTGGCTTCTTTTGCCACAGCAGCTGCACACTGCTGTTCACTTCTATTGAGCTGCTTGTTCACCAGAACCCCCAGCTCCCTTTCCACAGAGCTGCTCCCCAGCTGGGGAGATACCAGCTTGTCCTGCACTGCTGGATTATACTTCCACTAGTGCAAGTTTTTACATTTGTGTTTGGTGAACTTCATCAAGTTCTTGTTAGCCTACTCTTGCAGCCTATCCAGGTCTTCCTGTAGAATGGCTCTCCCTTACAAAGTGCCTGCCTCCCTGCTCAGTTTGATATCTTCAGCAAATTTCATCCAGGTGCACTTGATCCCATCATCCAGATCACTTTTGAGGACGTTAAACAGCATTAGGCCCAGTATTGATCCACAGGTTGCCAGCTTGTAAAGGAGGTCTTTACCATCACCCTCTGAGTGCCGGTGGTCAGCCAGTTTCCCACCCACCACATGGACCACATGTCTTGACCTCAATGCATCAGTTCTCAAGGAGGAAGTCATGGGAAACTGTATTGATGCTGGAGAAATCCAGGTAGACAATATCCATTGTTTAAGCCATATCAACTGAGCAGGTTCCTTTGCCAGAGAATGTGTTTAGGTTTGTCGAACATGTATTGCCCTTGGTGAATCCATGCTGACCTTTTCCAATTACGTGCTTCATCTGACTTGTGATAGTTCCCAGAAGATTTTTTCCATAACTTTCCAAGAGAATGAAATATGACTGATGAGCCTTTAATATTCTGGATCTCCTTTAAGTCCTTGCCAAAGATGGGAGTGATATTAGCCTTCTTCCAGTCTTCTGTGATGTCTCTCAGTCTGCATGATTTCTCAAAAATTATGGAGAACAGGCTCTCAGTGACATCAGCCAGCTCAACACCCTCATGAGAACATTGTTAGGGCCCATGGATTTGTTGGGTCAACCTTGAATTCACATACCAACTCTGCCATCACTTGCAACGGCTCTGTGTTTGCAATAACCTGGCTTTTTGTTTCCAAGGCTTGGGGCCCAACAATGCTCGTGATGACAGAGGTGAAGAAGGAGTTGAGAACCTATGCCTTGCCACTGTTGTTAGTGACTAATTCATCTTTCCTGTTCAACAGCAGGTCAGTATTTTAGTTTTGTACCTGCCTTTTGTTTATATATCTGAAGAACTCTTTCTTGTAGTTTTTTTGCATCTTGGGCCTGTTTTCATTTGAGTTGAACTGTTGCTTTTCTACTTGCATCTTTGACACCATTTCTGAAACGACAGCAGATTCCTGACACGGGCCATATAGTTCTCAACTGGTGTTTGTCCACTTGTCCATCCCTGCTATTCTCCTCTTGGTTTTGAGCAGGCTCAGAAGCTCACAGTTAAGCCAAAAGGATCTCTTGCTCCATCTGCTTCCCTTACCTTTAAAGGGGATGTACTCTTTGTGCTTCCAGGAGAGTGTTCTTGAAAAACTCCCAGCACTCACTAGCTCCTTCATGGTCCATGAAAGCTTTCAATGGAATCCCTCCCAAACATTGCCTAGTTCTGAATACCTGCTTTGCCAAGAGTTAGTATAAATACTTTCTGTTGACCAAAGCTATTGTAATCGAAAAGCAGATAGGAGGAGAGTTGTGTTTGTCAGACACTAAATATAAATCTGAAAGAAATGGTTTTACAGACTCTTTTAGTTCCTGCTGTGGCTCAGAGATTTGGATTCCTTTTTCAAGTGTACATTTGCCAGCAGCCAGGGCTTCCATAGTGCAAACTGCATCAATCATCTGCTTGTGTTTCTGCAGCATACAGCACAGCCAACAGGGCATGAAAATCTAGATTGTCATTTCTTGGAACTAGGAGAGGTAGCAAGAGAGGCAGTGTATTTACTGAGAACCTCTGTGTGTGAGGATGTCATCTCACTGCCTTCTTATTTTTCTCAGTTGTTTTGGTTTTTTTTAAAGTGTCATATGCATCAGTCTGTAAGATGTCTAATAAACTACATGACCAAAACTGTTATGTGTCCTAGATACTCTTGATGTCTTTGATGTTGCTGAGAAAATGAGGAGTTAGTTTGCACCTTCAGAAAAAGTAGCCTGAATTCATCCCAGGTAACTTTGAAAATAAGTGTTTCTCAAGGCCATCTATTCTAGAAACATACATCACCCAACTTTCCCTTGTGTGAAGAGAGGCAGATAGCTTTGTAGGTCTGTATCTGTGGGTGTAGACTTAGATCTTAGCATGGCTGTCATCTTCTCAAGATACCTGTTTCTCTGCATTGCCCAGACAAAGAGTCTAGAATTGTTCCTAGACCCAGTTCAGGTCCTTCAGCTGGGAACAGCATGTAGGTGGAATTTCTGATACTGTGGGCATGCAGCTTTTCTATAGCCTCTCTTCACCAGCTCTATGCTGTTGTGCAGTAACTTAGAAAAGCATGGGCTACCTATGCAGCTGAGATAGCTCATGATTGACCTTCAGCTGTGTTGACACAGGAACAGGTGGAAGTTGAGAAGTAGAAGCAAGAAAGGAAAGGTAGCTGCTACACCTAATTCAGGCATTCTGATGATCTCTGAGGATACAGAGCACCAAAGACAGCTGAGACCTGATCTGTGAAGTAACAACTTCCCTATAAACCTGCTAGAAAACTTTGGAGGGTGCCTTTGAGGGCTGAAGAATGGTATGATTATGTTAATGTGCTTAAGGTCTGCTTATCTCCATGGTAAGACATGATTATTCCATTTTGAGAAAGAGTAAGGAAAGACATGTTTTGATATCTTTCAATCCAAAGAAGTCAGTTACCTTTTGGGTACACTCAGAGGTACACTTTTGAGGGGAATATATGAAGTAAAAAGGGGTGTCTCTACTGGATGTATAGTTAAGAATTTGGGTATAACTGTAGTAAGTACTATTCATATATTTCATACTGTGTTAAGTTGGGATTTTTAAAAGAAGCTCATTACAACTTTATTATAAGTTAAGCAAATTACACTTTCTATTGTTTAAGTACTAATATTTTATTGAAGAACATTATTCACTAACTATAAATGCATTGGCAGTACTCATATATGATTAACAATTAATTCTTACAATCATTGCATAAAACACAGAATAGGCATTGCTTTAATCCATGAGGTTCCCTGAGCATAATGCCATAGGTGTGTGGTCAGAGCACATACCTTCCATGCTGCTTGCCTATTCTTCTGTTCATCCTAAGTAATATCACGTATGGAAAGTGAAAATTGTGCAAATGCAAGTTAGTAATATTTGTAGGGCCCAGTATCCCTGGGTGACCTCCCTGAGACTGATTCCAAGCAGCTTGTGTTCCCAGGTTTAAACTCTCTGTCTGAATTTTGAGACAGCTTTTTCCAGTTTTCCCCTCCCATAAATCCTTTTGTTAAGAAGATATTCTTTTTCAGTGTCTGGGGCTTTTAATTTTTGAATCATTCACAGATGGCAGAATGCTGCCTGGCTGTGGTGAGTATCCCTGGATGCTGACACACTGCATTTCCGTGTTGTTTCAGCAGCAAGGGGAGTTGAGTGCAGTCAAGGGGGCTGTGTTTTGTGGAGGGTCTTTTCTGTTACAGGAATGATATGAGTGAAAACTAGCATCGTGCTTTCTTGATTCCACCATGACAATAAAAGGACTGTGCATTAGTGGTGTTCTAGCTAGGTCATTGTCTTTTGAATGTCTTTATTAGGTCAGAAAACTTTAACATATACTTACATGCAGTCTATGTTCTGAGCCCTCCACATCTATTATATGCCATGGAGGCTTTTAAAGTTTAGTTTAGCTCCCAGCATCATTCTTCAAATTACAGTAACTTACTTCTTGGCTGAGAGCACTTCTGTGAAGTAATCTGTAATGTGTTTACTTTGGCTGGAGGAATTGAAATGCTTTAAAGGAAAAAAAAATTAAAAGCTCCCCAAATGTTCCCGCAGCTTTGCTTTCTCCTCATATTATGCTAATCTGATTGTTTTTAATGTGAGGACTTCTTTTGCCCTGGGTCTTAAATACTCTGCAGTGTCATAAAAGGTATACCGCTTTACAGCTAAGTAATGTTGACTTGTAAGTTAGAAATCTGAAATTATCATTTGGAATACTGCACTGTGTAGGAATATGTCCATTTTTTCTATTAGTTTCCTGAAATATAAGAAGTCACCACATTTAACATCTATGAGGTCTTACCAGGATGTCCAACTAAGAGGCTGCCAGAGTGAACTTAAGAACAAAAATATCTACTTTAATATTCAGTTTTTTAGTCTTTGGAAAAATAATTAATTATATGCCTTGGTTATTGCCATAATTTAAATAATGGGAAAATTAATGGAGCATTAGAGTTAATTGCCCTGTCTATACTTACTGGGACAAAGAGATTCAGAAATGATAGTGAGAGATTTCTCAGTATTTGGGAAGTTTTGTTTCTTTATTCTCTGATAGTTAAGTTCACACCTCTGTGTAGTGTAACCATGGAGACCATTTTTGCCTTTTTTCTGGACTTCTTTTAGAAAAGACTAGGCTAATGCTCACACTAATTCAAGGGGTAATGTAGAACTCTCTTTAAATGTCCTTGCACAATTCTTGTAAGGGTACCTAGAATCTTGTATTTCTTTCTGCTGCCTCGTTCCTTCAGAGAAATCCCAGGGGGTAATAATTTGCCTTCAGGCTTTGTAGCGAGTGGTTCAGGTAAGTAGGCTCTGTTCCATGGCCACGTGCAGTTAATACATAGGCAAAAGTGATGAAGTAGAGTGCAGCTTGGGACTCATTGATGTCGTGGTGCTGATGATATGCAGGCCTGCTGCCCTTGTGCTGGACCCAGCTGCTAATTTCCTAATGTTTGGCTGGAGCCTGGGCTTGGATAAAAGGGAGCTGGCTGTAGCTTGGGCCAGATAATTTGGAGATGCTAATGGCTCATTTGTTAAAACAAGTAGAGGGCTTGGCAAAGGGAGAGGGAGTTTCTTTCTGCCTCACCTCACCCTTTCCCTCTGCTTTCCACCTCAGGGGTGTTTATTTTGTGAGTGCTCTTTGGAGTGCTCATGGGCACTGGTGCCCTAGGTTTGCTGGCAAGGGGAGCAGTTGCTGTTCTATACTACACACGTCATCACTGGGGGGCCTGGTTTCAGGAGAAAAAGGAATGTACAGCAGAAGTGCATCATTTTGTTCCATTTCTTCCTCGTTTCTTCCTGGGACCAGCTCTGCGGACTCTGTCCCTCTCCTGCTGCCCATCCCTTCCCATCCCTTGGGAAGAATGCAGCTCCAAGCAGTGAACACAGCTGAGCTCAGCAGAACACACATGCCGTGGCACCAGTGCCAGAAGCAAGTGGGGGGACAAAGCAGTGGTGAGTGACCCGAGTCCAAAGGCGCTGAGCCCAAACCAAGCCCCAGCCAAGTCCAGTGCAGCCGAGTGGAGTGGTCCAGAGCGAGTGGCACTACGTGGAGTCAAACCAGTCTGGAAGAGGACAACATTGTGTGCAGTCAAACCAGAGGAATGGAGCAGTCCAAAAGCAGGGCACATGGCGCAGTGTGGATGATCTGGCTTTTTGGGGGTTTGTCCCTCATTATCTCTCATTGGCTCAAGCTTGGGGAAGGGGAACGCCAGCTGTGGAGAGCATCCACCATCTTGTGTTTGTCCCAGCAACCACACAGAACTGAGCTGAGGTGGTGGTGAGCACCTTTTCTGTGTAAAGCACCTTCTCCTTTGTATACTTTTGTTGTTAATATTGCTGCTGTCACTGTGTTTCTTACTGCATTGCTGTTTGCTTTCAGTAACTTGTTATCTCAACCCGTAGTCTCTGCCTTTGTCCCTCTCTCACCAGAGTGGGGCAAAGAGAAGGGGAAAGGCTTATCTGGAGTTTAATTTCCATTTGGTTTTGAACCACCACAGCTCGTCACGAATGCACATTTCCATCTTTCTTCTTTGTGATTACAAGCGTTTCTTGTGAAGATGGGTCGTCCTGTTGTACGTGTTTCTGTTTGGTACATTCTGGCTCATTGCAGTGGCTTACCCATGAGTATATCTGTGCAAGCCACATGAGAGAGAGAGGAAGAAATGTCAGCTGTTGCAGGCCGTTGACTGCCAGTTACTGATTTGGGCTGGCTGGCACGAACACGTTTATGTCTGTGGTTAAAAGTTCTGGATTTCTTTTCTCCATTGGCTTGGATTCAAGGAGCTTTATGCAGAATAGTTTGGCTTTGCTTGAGGTTTATGGCTGGATTTCAGGTAGTTCTCCTTACATACACCCATAGGAGATGAAGACTGTTGGTACATATGTCTTCAGTATGTTAGCCTAGATGGTGTGTGCACAAGCTCTCCTTCAGGGCCATGGTCCCTGCTCCCTGTGAAGAAGCCATCACGCACCAACTGAGCTTCCTCACTGACACATCAGTTCCAGAAAGAAGTGAACTTTCCACTTTGGAGATTGTGGCTTCTGTTTTGGCAAATAAGTACCTCGTGTTGCTCCTTAAAGAGGGAGATTCTGCAAGATTTTCTGTCTGTCTTCAGTAGCAGTGCCCCAGCTCAACAGCTTGAGGTTAGGTATTTTAAGCTGTTGTATCAGTGTGATCAGCACTGGGTTTAGTGACATGTGGAGATGGTTTCTTATAGGACAGTCAGATCCAAATTCTCTACTAGTTACAGAAGAATTTTACAGTATGAAACATAAAGGAGGTTTATATATATATAAATTATATAATACATATATTTTTACTTGCTCCATATCCACTAGCTCAAATTTGAGGACATATGGCTGCATGATTTACAAGCTGTAGCTTCCATTGTTAGCCATAACTAGGAGACACTATGGAAGTGACAGTGGGGTGGATTGCTGTGGTCAGGTCTGCATTTGGGTGGAGCAGATGAAATTCTGCCAGGTAATAATGGAGAAAAGCTATCACTGGTCACCTTTTACAAGTGAGGCGTCCAAGCATAGAGGTGTGAATTTGAATGTGCATCAGGAGGCATGGGATCTAATTTAAAGTGCCACAGACTTAGTTAAAACATGCCGGTAGACAGCTCTTGCCATCTTGGATTTGACCCAGAATGAACATTTCTGAATACTAGAAAATAAATATGAACTGGAGCTTGAAGTAGGCTTTCAGGTTTGTGTACAGGGTGTACTTGAATAGGTTTTTATTGTTTCAGTAGAAGACTATTTGATACTCAATTAATATTTCAAAAGATTAACTAACTGCAGTTAGAATATTATAATTTTAAAGAAGTTTTTCTTTTAACAAAAGCTATGCTGTCTGATAAATATGGGTTTGGTCACTTGGTAAAAATGCCTTGATACAACTTTCTTCAGCTCGTATTGTAGAAGATATTTTTTAAATTTACAATGTATGTTCATCATAAAGGGATCAAAATACACTGTAATTGAAATAGCTTTGTTTCCAGGGCAATTCTTTCCTCAATTATTTTTATGTGTTCTCTACTTCATATTCCCTCGATTGAACTGTTTTATTTTTATCATTTTTATCACTTTTTAGTGGTGCATTTGTTCCTGTTGGAGTTTGGGCTTTGTCATTTCATTTAGCAATTTTCCTGGGAAGTCAGAATGTTACATAAATGCAGAAAAGATGTGCTGTACATTAGTTTTGATTATCTTGAAAGCACTACAAAGTTTAAATCTATAAACACATGTACAGATATTGTAAGCCCAGTAGCGATTCTGCTAAACTTGATAAGTCTGTTTTCAAAGTTAGAGGAATAGGAATTTCTGAGCACTAAGTGCACAGACCTTCACTTGCCTCTGAAATTCATTCTTTCCAGAGTGTGGCTTACTAATAGTAGGGGTGTATTTTTTTTCTTTCTTTTTTTTTTTTTTTAACAGACTAATAGGAAAAACGTTAGAGGGAAGCAAGGTCTTCTGGTGGCATGAAGGTGACAGTTTGAAAGATGCTGCACAGGGTCCATTTTTCAGTTAATGCCCCTTTTATCCACAGCTGACAGCAGCAGCAGAGCAACAAAATCTTGCTGCTTAAGCTTCATGGTTCATTCTTAGTGATCTGCTTTTTTTTGGTTAGTAAATCACACTACCTAATAAGATGTTTTAATATATGATAATATATTTTAATAGCTATCTGGTGTAACTATTAAATTATAATATTGCCTGTTAAACTCCATTACTAATTACTGAGAATTTTCTTCCAAAAAGGTGATTCCCCACCCCCATATGCTTTTGCCCCTAGGGAAGCTTTATTAATTTCAACAGAGACTTGATAGTGATGTTTTTTTCCTTTTTACAAATAGGTTGGAGTTTGGAGTGCCTTTTAGTAGAATCTCTAGGTGTTTCTGGGAGCAAAACATTAAAAAATAAAGACTAATTGGATTATTCAGGATGAAAGGAGAAGAAACAAAATAGGGACATTGGAAATAAGGGTGACCACTGAATAGAGCTCAGGGAATAAAATTACCCATGTAGGAGATGGAGGGAGAGGGGAAGGCCACAATGAAGAAGAAAGCAAAAGAAACAACAAAAAATGCAAACTGCTGTGCTTCACCCAGGATATACAAAGAGCCCTAGGACTCCAGGTCCTAGAAAGAACAGGTACTTTCTGCAAAAGCAACACTTCCTATGTATTGTGATGAGAATGCAGGCATTTCTCTTCTTTTGGATGAACTTTCCTCACAATTAAAAAGGTTTGTCAAGGATTTCTTTCTTTCCTACAGTTCTTCTGCTCAGGAATTCTGTGTTCATGCAGGGGAAGATGTACTTTTTGAAGAGTGTCTTTTTCCAGAGAGATGCAAATGTTGCACTTTTGCATAGTTGTAGAATCACATTAGTCAACTTGAGAAGAGCAGAGGCTTTGTGCTCTCCAATAATTTGCTTTCTTTGGGAAGCTTGCAAGAATTTAAATGTTCTTCTAAATCTTCTAGTGAAGATTAGTATGTTCCTAACACTGTAAAAGCACTAAAGATGCTATGGTCTCTAAGCACCATCAAACAAAGGATGAGATCTTAGTTTGATGGAAAAACCAAGTGTTCCTCTGGCTCCACTTTGAGGAAGTTTGACCCTGATACCCATCAAGAACACAACAGAGGAGCAAGTGAAGGGCACTTATGCAAGTAAGGTCCTTATACATGATAATATAGTAGGACTTTATGGAGACATGGCAAAATTTTCTTCTAAATACCCAGTGGCAGATGACTTCTTATACAGAAAGAACAAGATTTTGTTGTTTGCTTTGTGCAGCCCTTCTGCTTTTCCCAGCCTCTGTGTTCTCTAAGTGATACATTTGTGTCGGGGAATTTTGTCATAGTGGCAAATGTTTCCTTTTAAATTGCAGATCCTCTACAGGGAAGAACCATTGCAGCTTCCTCTTTTAATTTTGCATCCCACTCCTCTTCCTGCTGAGACACCTGTCTGTACTGTTTCACAAGGTCAGACTGGTGATATCACAGCTGTCTATTTTTTCTTTAAAAGGACTGTGATTATGTTCATCAAATGTTATTTTATCAAGAATCATGAAGTAAGGGGGAAAAGCAGAACAAATTTGATCATCTAACAATATTTTGTGGGGGAAATTTTCCAGAACCAGATGTTTTAAGAAAAAATACACTGAAATAGTAAGACCTGTTGTTCATAAGCAGTAGTTAAACTCCTGGCCTAAATGTAGCATGAATGTTGAGGCAAGGTGCAGAAGCTTTCTCCAAGCAGCCTGTATTGAGCCATTGAAATTTCCACAGACTCCAACAAAGTAAATCAGTAGATACTGATATCTGGTCTGTTTGGTAAATTGTTTGAACAGGTTCCTCATTTCTTAGTAGCATCTACTACCTGAGGACTGCCATAAAAATATGCAAGATACTAGCCTGTCTGCATATCACTAACATAGTTGAAGTGGTTTGGACAGAAAAGCAAAGTTAGGCCATGTCTTAGGATGATCTCCAAGTCTATGCAGCATGGAGGACAAAGGAATGAGTCTTCAACACTGCTTTGAAAAGCAGCGCTTTATCAGTGCTGCCACAAAGACTGGCATCAGTACAGCAGCTGTTTTACCCTTTTCCTCAGCCTTTACATTTAACATCCAGAGCACACAAGGGACAGAATCTTACCAACTGTAGTATGTGTGACATATCTCAATGACAAGTGGAGAAGCTCCAGTAATTAAGTGCTTGGTGATCTCTGGCTGGTATTATAGGAGGAGCTTTCTTGGCCTACTCACTCCAGTGTAAAGACAGAAGAAAGGAAAATTTGGCATCCAGATGGCCACCCAGCTGTTTTCTCACTCCCCCTCTTCAGCAGAACAGGGGGAGAACATGAGATGAAGTAGAGGTTGAGTTCAAGACAGTCGAATGAGAAAAAGAGAAGGCAAAGCAAAACGATTTGGTCTCTACTTCCATCTGCAGGGAATGTGCAGCCACTAAGGGAGAAGCAGAAATCCCATTACACATAGCAGCTGCTTCAGAAGACAAATACCTTAATAATGAATGCACTTCTCCTTTGCCTTTCTCCTAACTGTATTGCTGAGTATTACACTGTACAGTATGGGATGTCCCTTGGGTCAGCTGTCCTGGCTGAATTCCCTTCTGACCTCTTACCCACTCCCAGCCTCCTGGCCCCTGGGGGTGTGGGAGAGAAAGCCTTGGTGCTGTGTGGGTGATGCTCAGCAGCAGACAACATCTGGGTGTGCTACCAACACACTCCTAGACACAAGTGCAAAGTACAGCACTATGAGGTCGGCTGTGAGGAGTGTCAGCTCCAAACCAGGCAGGCCCACTACAGCAAGGAAAGTAATCTTTCCATGGAGGGACAAAAGGACAGAGAAGCTGTCTTTGCAGAGAGAGAAAATATGAGGAACAGTACCAAACAGGCACCTGTGCAGAGCAGTACCTTGTGGAGAGAAAGCCAGTGCTAGTGCTGAGTGTGAGAGTTTAATCCAGCACTTGAAGAGGCAGGTCCTGCAGTCTCTACAAAGCAACTTCCATAAGAAGTAAATGGCTGTTCAGGGATTTCAGCAGATGTGCAATATTTTCAACACTTGCTGCTCAGCAGTAGTAATGATTGTAAAAGATGTAAATTTTGTAGTTGATATTGATGGTGCCTGACAGTACTGTTCACCATCCTAAGGAAGGGAGCAAGCAAAAATCCCGCACTTACAGATACTTGTTATCAAACAGCATAATCATGAACAATGTTTGAAAATACCATATAGATGTGGAATAAACTTCAGGCTACTCTGTGGTGTGGTTAGTTACTACAGTAAAAAATCTGCACATATTTATTTGTGTGGTAAATGGCACTATTACTCATGCTGTTTCTTTAGTGAGTTATTTTGACTAAAGTGCCACAGTTTCACAAAATGACCCATCAACTTATAATAAAATGCTCTTTTAGTAAGTTACTGCTGAAGGGATGTACTCAGAAAGTAATGAAAATCTACCAGGCTTCATAACACAAGTTTTCATTTCCGTTTTTTCAGTCTATTGCAAAGTTTCTAGAGAGGCCATCCATAACAAGGCCTAGATAATTTGCTTAGGAAGCTGCCTTTGCTGTATTTAACCTTTTTTTTTTTATCAGTATTTTGTATTTCTGGATCCTACTTCATTAATGAGGTTGAAAAATACTGTCATTGCAAATTAGTTATGGGTCAGCAGCTGCTAATTTTACTATGCTGCACTATTTTCTTCTCAGCTTTGCAGACACTCTCATATCTCATTTTATGGCTGCCTGGGGATAGATGTGAATATCAAGCAGAATCCAAAACTTTTTTTCTTCTATCCAAATGCCTAGCCAAAGGTTCCACTAAAATTTGGAAGCCTAATTTAAGTATTCTGAAAGAGAAGGGTTGTAAATGCAGGTGTCATAATAAAAGCATAAGAGTTGTGTAAATAGGAGAACCTGTTGTGATTTTGCCCGGAGAAATTGTGAATCCCTTATATGTGGAAGTATTCAAGGCCAGGTTGGAGGGAGTTTTGAGGACTTGTCTAGTGTAAAGTATGCCAGCCCATGGCAGGGAGCTGGAACTAGATGGTATTTAAGGTCCCTTCCAACACATGGAATGAGTCATGATTCATGCTGTTGAGAAACTTCTTTTGTTTAGAGCAGTGATTCACAGTGAAGGTCACAAGAACCATCTCATGGCATGTCAGTGAACTCAGAAACCCAGAACCCTCTCCCTGTCTTCTCCCCACCAATTCTGTAATAATTTTACAATTTTTGGGCAATTTTGTGGCGTTTTCTTTACTGCGAATCATCTGTTTGCTAGAATAGTTTCAGCACCAAGCTGGATAGCTACTGGCCAGTCATGACTGCTGGAGAGGAGAATAGAGAGCTTTTAAAGGAATACATTTCTCCCTGTTGAAAGTCAATCTCCTCCCTCCCATCACAGTTTTGAGATTAGAGCCCCATGGAGACCTGGATGCAGTTATTGTGCGGTGTGTCACTCATCTCCATTGTTCACCTCTCAGCACTCCAGATGAATTTTGGCCTCAATATACAGCTGCCAGGGGAAAAGTGTAATGCAAACTTTTGTTTTGCAATGGTCATCTCAGGTTTCCTCAACCTGGAACAGCAGCTTCCTGAAAAAGTCTGTGCCAGGTAGAGTTCATCTTACCCTCTTCATGTGCTCCTTTGTCTAGATGAGATAAAAAAAATCTTGTTTTTTCTCTACAGCTCTGTGACTTTTAGCAAATGTAATGTGTTACTGTCTGCCAGTGGCGTTGAATGTAGTATTTCTTCTATTAGTTGGTCTAAGTTTGAAAATACTGCTGCTATCCACAAAGAGAAAGTAAAAGCTGCCAATGAAATGTTAGGGAGGAATCTGGGAAATTACCTAGTTAGACCTGTGTGGTGTGAACTCTTAATTGCAAGTTCAGTGGGAAGCTGCTGAAAGCCGTATGTGTGGATCTAGTTACTTAGAAATACTTCTACCGTAGCTAGAGTATGTGAAGGAGGGAAAGGAGATGAGGAAAGAGCAAGCCCAGCAGACCTCTTTTGCAGACAAACCCAGGGCCAGCCCTGTTTCTTGCTTCTGACCTCCTGAACCAGAGATTCTCGGGGCTTGTGTGCATATTTCCTTATGAAAGATATCCTTGCTAGGATCTTTGTAATAAAGTGTCAGAAGTAAATGTATCCATATAAAAAGAAGATAAGGATGTAAAAAAATTTTTTTTGGTTGTCTCTGGGAAGATCAAAGCTCAAACCTGCTTTTGTGAGGATTCAAAAGATTAATAGCATTGTGTTTCTTCTTTCATTTATGGGCGTAGTGTGTCGGGGCTCAGTCCAGCAAACGTAGGTGTATGACTGATGTACTTCAGGTTGCAAACTACACCCAATATATTTGATAAGGTCCTGTTGGAGACTTTAAGCCATCTTAAGGCCTGAATGAACTTCATATGAAGTTGCACTCTAGAAGATTTTTCAGTCAGCAGCTGATTATTTTCCTGAGGCCTCAGATGTGGGTTTTTCAAAGATGTTGAATAGAGCACTCTGATGCTTTTGTAGTCCAGGTGGCAGGAGTGTGGGCAAGAGAATAGGCAGAGGCAGTTCCAGCCTCTGCCACAAACATTTCTTCCTGCTTAGGATGGTGATTTCCTCACTCCTCATTGGTAGGCTTTCAGTCCCTTTGTGTACCAAATGATACTCTGCGCAGAAAATTCTTTGCTTTAAGTGGAGAATAAGGAATGGTGAGGATTTAAAAGTGAAATTGTTGGGTCCCAGTTGTGTACTAAGTAGATTTGCATGTCTTTCCAAAATTTACTCCAAAATGCATCCATCTTTGGATGTTGTTTTCTATTCTGTATATCTATATATTGTGAGTGTGCTCAATATTATTTAGAAGTCCCTAAACCCACATTTGATTCCAAAAGGACAATGAAATTTTTCTTTTTTCTTGTGTACAACATGTTTTTTTCTTTTTTTTTTTTCTTTTATTCTATTACCTAAATACATAGCCAGAAAAAGTGATTATAACCAACATTGAAGCTTTGACTAAACTGGGAAATGGAAAGCAGGAGTTAAAGTTGAAAACTGGATTTTAAAATAAACTATTCAACTCATTTTGTTGGTGGTGGTTACATTAGTGTCCAAGAAACTGTGTGATCTTATATACTACGCATGCTGTAGTCCTTAGGCAAAATAGGGTTAGATGAGGACAGTGTCAGATGTAGCATTTGTCATTACCTTTCAGTTGCCTACTTTCATGCTGTTGTGGATTTGTGTTGAGCTATTATACTTGAATGTAGATTTTTCTCTGACTTAGTGAGGTATTTTTTTGCAAAAATTCTTCTTGGCATGTTTTATTTCTGTGTCACTTTCAACAGCAGAAATGTTTCTTGTTAAATGCAAACTTGTCTCCAGTTTTGATTCTTCTTTAAAGAAAACAGCATGTGAAAGTAAATTCAACTATTTACTTCTCTTTTGTAGTACTGATAAGGTGTGCTATTAATTATCTTGCCATTGTATGGTTAAAAATATTTTTTTTCCCTGTTCAGTAACTCTACCTTCTGTTGTGTAACTGTTCCATAAAGGTCATATTTTTACCAGACAATGATCTTAAATGTCATGCTTTCCATTATGTTTAATTACTTCATATCTAGATATATACCTGGTGGAGCAGAGTACTTTGCTAAATGAGTTTTGGAGGTTGTCAAAGTAATTTAATTCAAAATAAAAGGAATGTCATTATTCTTCCCATGCCTGTATGTTGCTACTTTGATATCATCAGACAATTTTGAGAATACATGTAGTTGATCTTGTTTTCTGTTTATAAATGTGGCTGATGTACTTTATAGCAAAAAAACAGTGCTTAACACATGGCAGTGATTTAACAAAAAGAAACACTTTGTGCCTGAATGCCGTTTGCCTTCTGGCATTCTCTTGGGATTCCATAAAACACAGGGAAGTGAAACAACTACCTGCATGTTTGAGGATGCAAGTGTCTGACCAGGGCTACTTATATGTGGTGGTTATGTATTTTTGGAGCAGTGTTTAAATATTTCATAGTGGTTTATTTGGGCATATGTGTGTTAGGTGGGGCATGCAGTGCACACCACAGCAGAAGGTGACCTGTAACCTCTGCAACATTAAAGGCTCTTACTGCAGGATTTAGCCTAGTATTTGAAACACTTGTGGTCTTTGCTGCATGTTCTCCAGGGAGGACACAAACCTGGCAGGATTTTGTTCCTATTCTCAGTCTTTTACTTCCATTATTGTTCTAGACTGTTTGCATTTCCCTTAAAATCTTTCCTCTTTGGCTTCTTCTTCCTCCTTCTTTTATATGCAGGATAGGGGTTTAGAAGGAACGAACGAGGGAAGATGGGAAGGCTTCCTCATAATACCTCACAGAGGGAGAATTTACTTCATGAAGCAAAGAGTTAAGCTGCCTTACACAGCCAATTAAGTGTATGCTGTCTTTTACTATGCATGCATGCCCTTATGAAGGTAATAGTAATTTATGTAGGTAGCTTCTGTCATTCTCTCTTGGTGACCTGGGCTCAGACATGTTACATGTTCAGTGCAGCTTGACAGTGAGGGAAGAAGACCTATATATATACACAGGTGTAAGGCAGGATTGTTAAAACTGAGGTAGTAAGGTGAAGTTAAAGATCATATTGTTTGCTCATCATTTGCAAGCAGGTAAAAACCAGGTCTGGTAACTCTTGCAAGGTCCTTGACCAGTCATTAAATTACTTGCCTTAAGAAAGACCTGCCAAGTTGGCAATTAATGGGACATAGTCCAGCCAAGAATGTCTTAAAATTAGTCGTGTATGAAATTGTGGTATAAATTTCTTTTGCCTCCCTACAGTTTCTGCTGGTTCATAAGTGGTGAATCACTGCTGGTCTATTATTGAGCTGGAACCGGGCTTGTCTGAAATTATACTAAATGTAGAGATGATTTTGCACTTTCTGGTATTGGAAGATGAGTTGCCATCTTTAAGAGATATATGCTGAAATATAAAGTAAGAGTATACTTTGTATCTATTAGGTTTTGTTTTTCTGAGGTTGCATATGTATATTTTGTCACAAAAATACAGGTATATATGTGGGTATATGTGTACTGTATATGTATTTTATAAAATTGTTTGCATCTAAAGTATAACTGTTATGTACTGTCCTTGCTCTGGCCTGATTGCAGGCTTGTGTTTCTTTTCAAGACAATTATTTGCTTGACTCTGAGAAGAGCACCAACAAAACCAGCCTGCTTTTTGATATCTGATTGCTTCTCAGTGTCCGAAACACAGTAACCCTCATCTCCACATTTCCACGTATGAACTCTCATAGACTACTAATAGCATTTACAGGTCTTAGTATTTAGGAACCTGAGCCATAAACAAGGCCTCTCCATTTGTGAGGGCACAAGACAGAGTTGTGTGTGAGCCATTTAGGAAAGCAGCCAAAGGGCAGTGAGGTAAGAGGGAGCAGGCGGCTATGGGCAAGTTAGAGAAGTACAAGGAAATGGCAACACAAGTACTGACCAGCATGGCAAGTGGTAGGTTTAGCACATTAAAAAAAAAAAAAAATTTGGAGGCATCTCAACAAAGCATATTTTAGTGGATTTTGCGTGGAAATGTTTAGCTTGTGCAGTGGAAACTAACATCACTGTAAAAAGTGGGAAAATATATCAGGTGTGAGATTACAGTAAAGAATCTTTAGAAGTGAGAACAAGTTACGTTGGATGCACAAAAGCAAAAAGGAGTGATGTGGTTAAAGTGAATGACAAAGGAAAACAAACTTTGCAACAGGCAAGATTTTGTGTGTCATATAGAGAAGAGGATGCCTATAATGATGGATCTGATAAGATTTTTGGGCAGGAACATCATAGAGAGGTTATGTAGAACAAATCCACTGAATTGACACGTAATTGGGATTTCAGAGACTATCTGAGTTGAAAATGTCATCCATATTGTGGTTTGCATAACAAAATAGACAGTGATGTTTTCCAAAGTGATTAGAGGAGGGTATGGAGAGCTGAGAAAGGGGAGGATGTTACCTGCTTTATTTTACTCATTCTGGTCTTAGGCAAGACTTCTCACGGGGATGGAAGAGGGAGAAGGATTACAAAGGGGATTTTAGTGTTACGGGAAGAGGGTTTAATGGGAACAGTAGAAAGGAAGGCAAGGCAAGAGCAGAAATGGTAGATTTATTGCTTGTCCACTGGGAATTTTTGTTTGCTGATGTGCAGAGATAAGGCACGGATGAAAGGAAATTAAGGACAGAGATGGTTTGAGTACCCCATAGGAAGCTGGCAGAGGAAGAAACCACCTGAAATTTGATATTCCTTTGATTGAGAAGGACTTTTAAGACAAAACATCTATGGAAGTTTATGTGCATTTTATCATGTATCTACAACTCAAGACCGTAGGATGTAATAAATTTTGAGATAATTTTTGAAGACAGCTGATTTTATTGCCAGAAAGATTTAGATCTGGGGAAACATTTAAAAGATGGATGAAAACTGATTTGGAGTAGTAATTATGTGCTTTAGGGAACAATGATAGCTATCAGAAGATTACACACTTGTTGGGGTGCCATACTTGAGATGAGAATAAGCTCTTTTTGAAGACAACCAGTGAGAACGAAAAATTAAAAAAAAATTCTCTCTGGATTATTCTGTACTGCAAATAACCATATATGAGAATTTCTACATAAATCATATCAGTAGCTAAGTATATATATATATGTATATATATTTAGAGGTGATGAGCATTTGTTTATTCCTCTTTTGAACAGTTACTCCTGTGATGCAGACTTCAAAGAATAGAAAAGAGAACACAACCTCCCTTAGGATTTCATCTCTATTCAGGAAAACAAGGAGTACTTTAAAATTCACTTAGTTTTTTTAGATTTCACTGATTTCTGGGATTTAGATTGTCAATTCATGTAAAATGGCATGAAGTTGTGACGCGGCTCGCCTTTCCC